>VYZW01023611.1:0-16340 GCA_013401315.1 Balaeniceps rex
GAAGACAGAGGGAGAAAAATCCGCTTGTGCCACTTCAAGTGTGCTGTTCTTTGGCTAAAAGGCGAAGAAGCGTAACTTCTTAGGACTGTAATTGAGAGCAATTAGGTCCTAAAACCAGAAACAAGGAGAACGCACTTTCAGGACCACTGAGATATTTTTCCCTTCCCTATTCCTGCTCTCTTCAATGCAAAAACCAAGCAGACCCGGGGCATGTCCGGTGCCAAGATCTAGAATGGAGAGGACGAGCCTGCCCAGCTGGAGAGCTACCACAGGGCCAAAAGGGGTGTATGTGCATGCTGCTGGTACCCGCATGATTACAAATATAGTCCCACTTGTTGTTTTTGTAGCTGAATCTGTCCTTGAAATGGCTACTCTAGGTTCGGCATTTAAAGTAGTTCCAAAAACACAGCAATTAAGCCCAAGTCAGCACAAAGTGAAGGGTCTTTGAACACATAGCCAATACCATGGTAAGCAGGAGAGGCTGATATCACTGATCCATAGATTTAAGGAATTTCTGTTCCCATTTCTGATAAAATGAGGCCCTGCAGCATTGGTCCAGCCTAGTTTAATAAGATTTGAGCCACTGGGCTTTTGCCTTTTCCTTACAGACTATTCCACCATTTTATAGCAGTCGGTAGAGAGAATTTGATTAAACAGCCCTCCTCTTCCCTTTCAGTTAAGATACGGGGGCACGAGGCCATCCTGCCACTGTTCATCTCTATAGGACTTCACACAGTACATCCTTGATCCACAGCTCATAGGCTGGTAGGTGCTGCAAGAAGAAAATGTGGTACATGGGGAGGGTGTCTGTCTATATTCAGAAAGATAGTCTTATGAACATAAGACCTGACAGCGATTGCTTTTACTCCATCTGTTTCAGTTCCCCACCCAAACATGCATACTTCTACCAAAGAGATAAAACCTTAAATTACTTGTATGGTCTGCAGTCGAGCTACCAACAGAACACACACATATATATATATATATATTGCATGAGCCAAGCCCTACTGTTCCTACTCAGCTCAGCTTCTCTCCATCGTTTCAATTAGACAGAGTTTTGCTTTAGAGTGAGGTGAGTAAGAATCGTGAGTTTTGGGCCCGAGACTGCTTCAGCAGTTATCTGTCATGCTTTGTTTTACTGCACAGCAGTTTGCCAGATATACCGTATTGGAGACACATTGATCTTTGTCGCTTCCAAAACTGACACTTCCTTTTCCAGTCTTGCCTTTTAAACTATTTCAGTTGGACAACACCAAGCTTTTGAAAAATGCTTATATCCCCCCACCCCCACCCCACTGAAACAGTATTTTAATTCAGGGGCTTAGTCAAGACTTAAATCTTACTGATCCAACCATGCCAGTTCAGGTTGTGATTTTTATTTTATTAAAAACCATCGTGATGCTGGTACATAGCTGTATTGCAAACACGGAAACACCCTTGACTAATTTTATGATAGAATGGCTTGCCATAACCTGTTTTTCTACCCATCACCTATGTTTCTGTGTTGTTTCTAATTTCTGTGTTAGCATTCTGGCATTCTCTTTGCTGCAGAATTAGTCCTGGTCATATTGGCACGGCTTATGCCAGTACAACCCTCTAGTATAGGCAATGCCATAATCTGTTGTAAAGGCATTATGAAAGGTCAGGAAAAGGTGGTCTGCAGGACTTTATTACAGAGTTTTAGGACTAGGGCCGTGTCCTGGTTGCTGGAATTTCAGTCAGTAAGGCTCCTTCCCAAATTGGCCAGAATTGAGGATGTTTTGACTCCTTGCATGCTGGATTTTTAATCTCCTTTTAGGTATCAGGAGGGTCTGGCAGAGGGTGGGATGCTAGGAGGAAAGCATGTCTTTCTACAGATTGTGGCTCGAGACAAATAAAGCAGCTGCTGTTGGTCTTTGGCCTTGTTACCTCTGTGCATCATTTTATGTATCTGCCCTTTGGAACACGTAGAATTTTCATGCGTATGTGCCTTTTTCTTGTAAAACAAAATGAGGACAGCCTAATTAAATTTTTTTCATTGAGAAGAATTCCCTTTTTGTAGCCATTCTTTCTTTCTAACGTAGAGCATTGCATTTATTTATGATTGTTTCATTTGGGGATGGGTGAAATCAATAAATGCCATTGGTTTCTGCATCCACTGGGATGTGCACATGAAGCTGTGTCTCCTTCTGTGCAGCTCTTGTTAAAATACAAAACCGTATTTATTTTCGGTATGAACAGAGCCAGAGAGAGAAGTTTATCCCAGCGTATTGTCTTGAATGCTGCATTACCTAAAGGCTGATGATATAGAAATAATTGAAAGTAAGTACTGCAAAATTGTTGAGATAAATTTTGACATAAAAATGTAGGTTGGTTCATAAAAAGTTGCAGTGACAATAGGTTATAGTGACAGCTTTTCAACAACTGTATAAGCCTCCAGATGGAAGGGAATTTGGCTTAATGAATTATAGGCAGTCTGTGTAACACAAGCTCCTTTTATAGAAGCAGATCAGAAGAAAGAATAAACTTATTCATACTGGCATGTGTTAAATAACATCATTGTTAAAAACATGGAGTTGAAAAGAGACTGAGAAATGCAGGACTTAAAAAAAAAAAATCCAGTGTTAGTATCTCAAGACCTTCAGGCTCCCAAGCAGGACAGTGGGCTGCTGTTGTTTCAGCATTACCTGATAACAAGCATTGTCATCGGCCAACTGCGGAGGCTCGCAGCCTTCTGGTGATGAGATGAGCCCGCTGCGGGACCTTCTTCTTTGTGTCTTTACCCTAAACTCATCAGGGGTGGGACAAAAATGTCATGTTCTGGTTTTTCTTTGCTGCCTCTCCTCGTGCAGTCTGCTAAGGAGGATGGTTGCAATGCCTGTTCGTGCCTTCACATTCTCTCCCTGCGCCTTTGCCCTGGGTACGGAGTAGCCTTTGCTGGTAAAGGTTGTTACTTACACCTGGGGATGGATAGTCAGGGCTCCTGAGAGAGTTTTTTTTCCAAGCTGTGCCACAGACAGGCTGCATGACCTTGGCAAATTATTTAATATCTGCTTTCCCATCCAGAAAATGTAGATGATACTTACCTGCCTCCCAGGAGAAGCATTTGGACTTCATTAAGGATTAGGACATGCTTTTAGTTTAGTTAGTTGTGTTGAAATGTGCTTGGTAAGCAAAAGTTATTGTTAAATAATGAATGAGGAGAAATGCTGTCAAAGTAATATAAAGGACTGAGCCAGTGCTAAGAGCGGTAACCAAATAAAAATCACATGCGCCGTGATGTCAGAGCAGGGGAATACGACTGAAAACTAAGAATAAGCAGCAGATGTCAGTGACTCATTAAAATAACAAACTTGTATTTCTAATTTTGTCAACGTACTGTGGCACTTTTGATAGGACGGATTAACCGCTGATGAGCTTGTAGGATTTTTTATGCATGTGGCAGTGAGTTAAGGACATCGCTATAGCCTTCAGCCTGCGTTACTGAAACTGTGGCTGGTTTACGAGGCAGTATTAAAATCCACAGATTTAAGATTTTGAAATGCAGGAAATTTCTGTGAAACTACTAATTGTGGATGCATAAAATAGTAAGTTGTCTGGGTATAGAGTGCTTTATCTTGGTAGGGAATATTTTTCCAGCAGGTCTGGGTCTTCAGACATTTTCAGGTGGCCTATTTTGCCTCTTCCTACTCAAGCGAGCAGCCATGTAATGGACGGATGCATTTTCTGTGGATATGGTACCGACACTAAATATTAGGTATTTTCTTACAGCAGTAACCAGAAAGCTGCACAGCCAAATACTTACTTATCCCACTCCCTGTTTATCCCACTCCCTGTAAGAAGTGCAGGCATCTTAATTGTACCGGCAAAGCAGATGGGTATGTTTTGTCAGCGTGACTGTGTGTTTTTGATAATCCATCTCCTCAAACTCTGCGAGGGCTCATTTTTCTCAGCATATTCTATACTTAGCAGCACCTGGATCATTACCCGTGCACCTCATGAAACCTTTTTTCTTATTCATTTTCCTAATTAACAGCCCGTGCCTGCCACGTGTGGATAATAACACTTGCATCCTCACACAGGTAGAAGGAGTCTCTCAACAGCAGTCATTTTTTTTCCCTTTGCATCTCTAAAACAACCTAACAAATTTTTCTCAAGACGTTTTTTTCGTTCGGAGCCCTGACCTCCGCAGAGACACGCTGCAGGGCGCTGGAGCCGTGCCACTGCTGCCGGCTTCTGCCCGCCGCCCCCGGCAAGTCAGCGAGAAGGGAGAGCCGAGCGGCTCCGCGGCGTCGCCGTCAGCCTTCGCCTCGCCCCGGGCATCGCGTCTCTCCCGGAGCACAACAGCGCATTGTACGATGCTGAATGACAAGCAGTTCTATATTAAGAAAAACATGAAAACGCAGCTTATTAGAAGCCATGGGGTTGATTGAAAGTGTAATAAATGGCAGCCTACCAACAAAGATTGTTGCTCTGGGTAGATAATCTGATTAGTAAATATTTATTTCATTACAAAGTCTCTTTTACGGTTTGATCTGGGTTCAGTCAACAATTCTAAGTGACCTCTTCAGCATTTTAAATTGGATCTGGAGGTTCTGCCATTTGAACCAGGGATACCGTAAACAAATAAGAGGTTTGGTGCAATTGGAGGTGGTGGTATAAAATGCAATAGTATTTATTTAGAGAATCCTCCAAGGGCGTCTGCTGTTTGATTAGGCAGTTTGTTTGCTTTGAACTCCTAACTTGTTTAATCTTCAACTTTGAGAAGATACAGAAATATTGCACTCATCCAGGGACAACTAAAAAACATTAACTCTTCAATTACTACTGCGCGGGCACCCGTTTCACCAGTGCAGCTCCCTAGCATATCTCATAACCTAATGGCCAGCAAATTGCACTGTACCTGGATTCTTCAAGCAGTGTAGCAAATGCTTTTTGCCCAGGCCTGCCTGGTATAATAAGCTATCAAGAAGAAAGGGAAAACATACAATTTTTATCAGCTTTGCTGGTGCGTTATATGTAGCAAAGTGAAGCAAACAAATCAGAACATCTTAATAGTTGTGTTATAAATATATATTGCACAGTCATTGTTCTCAGCCTTCGTGAACTCTTCAATGCAACATTCAAGGTCTGCAGAAATAATAAAAGCATTTTTACTTTGTCCGGTGGCAGTGCATCAGATAAATGAATGCAGATTTAAAGGAGAAGAGTGCAGTACTTTCTCCCACTGGAGGTCGTGGTTTTAGCTTTAAATTCAGAAAACGCTTAAGAGAACCTTATGAAATGTAATAAAGTTCTCCTTCCCCCAGCTCACACTCTCAATCTGAAATTGTATTGAGGGAATTTGTGTTTCAGTAGTGTCCTTATGGAGCAGCTATGCTTATTACTTAGATATTAGAGGTGCCCTGTTGATGTACAAGCATTTGAATTCCAAAGGGAAATAAAGTCTGTATTTTCAGCTTATTATTGTACAATATTGTAGGCACTCTGCAGTAAGTGTCTGAAAAAAATTGTTCTTTTTCCCTTCAAACTTTCACCACCTAACGTGTTGTCTTGGCCTCCTACCTCTGCTGCAAAAGAAAACATCAGCTTAAATTTCCAATTCCCTAGTAAGAGGTTACGTACATTATAACACTATTATAGCTAATGTTGTTTATGTACTTAATTCTTTGTGCTAACAGTGATGGCCACAGTTTGAAGTCATCGTGCCACCTAGGTGCTCAAGGAAAGTACTAAAATTACCCAAGAGCAGGCGGAGAACCAGCCAGCGTGTCCTCTCCTGTTTTGTCTCCTCCAACGCTGACTTTTAACGTCCTGCTAAGTTTGCCTTGTAAATACAGGTGCACACCAGCTAGCATAGCTGTAGGACGGCTTGCTCAAAGAAGCAGAAGCAAAACCATGCAGTGGGCACGTGGATGTACTCGGAAGGAGCTGCTCTGGGTAAAAATGCCTTTTCACATCCCTCACCATCTCATTTTTACTTGCATATGCTCCTGCAGCATTGTGGGAATATGCTTGCTCACGGCCTGGCTTGTGAACCTGAATCCCAGTCGTCCTTCTTCCCACCCCGTGCACTAGAAATGAAAAAAGGAAAGAGCAAACCCAAGCGAAAAGCTCTCGGCTCTCTCTACTCTCTGCATGAAATGGAGCATGGAAAAGAGTGCTCCAGGCAAGCAGCAGCGCCGAGTTAACCGCCAGGTCAACGTGGAAGGCCGGGAGCTGGTCAGCGTGTTCCCAGCGTGTAACCGAGGCAATGCTCACCACCTTTTGCAATGGATAGGATTATTTATAAATGACGCATGAAGGGATTTTGAGGTCTGGGAAGGCAGAGCCATGGCAGGATCAGAAAATGCTTGAAGGTATTCATTCAGCCAGGCTCCTTGGCCATGTTTTCCCCAGCCCAAAATAAGCCCCAGAATGAGAGGGAATGGAAGATTTTTGCTGGGCCTCGGAAGAACTTTCTCCGCTTCCAGTTGCACAGCCATAAAAGCTGTGCTGTGTATATGTTAGGAGACCTCCTTTTCTCTATTTTGTTTCTTTCTGTCCACAGCAAGTACAGAAATCTTGCTGCTTAAATAAAAACTGAGGGCAGGATTCACGCAAGCTGAAATCGGGGAGCTTTGGCATTGGCTTCAGTCGGGATAGTAGGAGCGCACACGTGAGTTTTGGTTCATGCGTCCGATGGGCAGCTTTGGCACTTTCGTACATAACTAGCCTACTTTGTATTTCATTATGTCTATTTAAGCTATATTTTAACTCTAGATTTGGGTGGGCTTAGCCCCTGAGGTCATTTAAGAGTGTTTGACAAAAGGCACTCTATTTTAAATTAATTGTCTAAGGTGATAGTCTTGTCCCAGTTACATGAGTTGTGACCAAACTTAAAATTGTCATTTTCCCTCTGTATTCCAAATAGTCAAGTAAAGCAGAAATGGCCTGTCTTGGAGGGAAACAGGTTATAGGACTCATTAAACTATATGCATTTAATGTGGGATCCATATATTAATTCTTAGCACAAATGAGCAAACATTGCTTTCCATACCTACCCTGGTGTTACCGGTGAAACTGGGAACCCTTCTTCCCCCAGAGTAGGTCTGCTAAATTTTAGATTGTTAAAAATGATGGAAAAATCCTTTTGACACACACAGAGGATTAAAAACAAAGATACTGTTTGTTGTGCTACTACAAACACACCCCAAAACTGAAGCTCAGGTGTTTACCTTCTGGATTTTGAGCCTTCGGTGACTGAGTTCTTCCCAACCAAAGCAGTTAAAAATCACTAATGAAAGTCATATTCTTCGTAAGAGCTAGGGCTCCATGGAAAACACGAACTACCGCTAGACTGGAGATACATCTAGGTTTATTACAGCTGGCAGTATGGCAATGATTTCAATTTTTTGGACCATATCTTTTGAGAGTCTGAAAAAGTACAGTATTAAAAAATAAACATTCTTGGGCAAACATGAAGCTGGCAGTACGGGAGAAGTCCAATTTTATCACTGCAGTACCGGCCGTGCAAGTCTTCGCATTCAGCCATTGTATTTTGATTAAGGAAGAAGGTGGCTTCTCATTGCAGGAGTCCATCCGTGCTGTGGGTCCCCCCACCCCACAGTACGACCTGACTTCCCCACTACGTCTCAGTCATTTCTTGCAATTTAATGTATTCCAGGAAGAGGGAAGGATGTGTCTGATTATTGATCAAATTCTTTTGTGAAATAAAAAATGCAAGTGACTTTTGCATGACCTTGAGAAAGATGTCTTGCCTGAGCCTTTCTCATGTTAGCACATATGCATGGTTTAGGGTTCATGCTTTTTATGTTTCTGGCTCATAGAAAACCCCATTCCTGTTGAATGCCCTGTTCCTGTTGGATGAATTGAATGATATGGTTGGATCTGCTTGCCAGATGAAGTAGAAAATCCTGCTTGTATCAATTTGTCTTCCTGTATACCCTTTCTGTTCTCTTTTTTCCCCCTCCAACATGGATGTTTTTAGCCCAAGAGCTCTAATTTGTACAACTCATTTACAGTTCTTTTCCACTTTTTCTTGCCTTCACTACTCTTTTGCAGTACTGGTCACAAACTGCGCAAGGACGACGCGCTCAGCCTAGTAGCTGCCTTCTGCTGCCTTGCACAGCAGTGATGCCCAGGTTGTTCCCACCCTCCAAAGGGTAAAAAAAGTCCCCTTGCCCTGCCTCTTGGTGACTCAGAAGCCTTCCTCCTCTCTTCTCCCTCCTCCACACATCCCATTCTGCCTGTACCAGAAGGAGGAGGAAAGTCACTCTTGGGTTGTAATGAATTTTAGGTCTTCCTGATGTAGCAAGATATAATTTCTCTCCGTAATAATTTCTCTCCATATTAAATATTGATTTATTCTTTTCCATGGCACATTTATTCAAAGCTTCGTGCCATCAGGTTTCCACCATCACTCTTTGTGTGTGCACGTGTTCACACGTCAATACTCATTAATATTGGATGTCCTGTCAATTCCCTGTATTGACACTGAAGTGGGCCATGCATTTGAAAGCGCATATTGACATTTAGGAGTTGCCTGTCTCAATCAAAGATTTTTCTCTGAAAGGAAGGAAGAGCCCAGCCAAATAAACAAAAGGTCCCTCTGTGATGTGCAGCCTTTGCTGCTGAAACATAGACAGCAAAAGAACATGGACTTTTTTTTACCCTAAAGAACAGTTCCCTGCAAAGCCTGTAGTACACAACTCACTGAGATGGGTTGATGGCTGGAGGTCGGTTTGTGAGATTTTCCACCTTTGGTTTCATGGATTGCTTAAAAGTAGCAAGGAAGCAGCTCTTCGGGTTGAAGCCTCATACCCATGGCTGCAACCTTTAGAGCGCTGGAGATGATGAGGTAAGCTGGGGCAACCTGAGAACGCACCGCGCAGGCGGAGCAGAATCGCTAATTGAGATAACGTAATAGTAGAACCCATTACACTACAGCCTGATGAGCTGATTGTTTATGCTGCATTTCTCCAGCAAAATGCATTTGTATGCATTATGGCTAATAAACACGCCGGCCAAATTCAAATGGGAGCTAAGACTGTGTGCATTTCCAAGGGAGTTCATTGCTGAGAGAAGAATTTCCCATGCTTTTTTCCTGTGCTTTAGTTTCCATTTTATGGGGTTAAAGAGGTTAGGTTGTTGATAGTGCATCCTGTAAACAGTGGGTCCTCTGTGGATGGTAGTGGCTGGGGGGGGGCTGCCCCCACTTCCACGTGCGTCAGCACCACGTCAGGGCTTGTCAAATCCAACTAGTTCTGGGAGTTACTTTTCAGACGGTTGGCAAGGAGTTTGCTGGAAGGGAGCAATTGCACATGTAGCTTCTTTCAGGAAGAAGTGGGTGGTCTGACTTGGAGGCCGAGGAGTCGGCAAGCAATTTCTGGCACTTCCTAGCTCTACACGCTGCTGGCCCCTGCGACCTTGGCAAACAGCTTAACCTCGCACAGCGTTTCCCTTCGTTGCAAGTACCCTGTACTTCCAAAACGGAAAGGGTTTTGCTCTCCATAAACAAACCTGATCCTGGCATGGACATCAGGAATCATGTCTCAGTCTCCCTGTAACGTTGTTTGGTAAGGGCTGATGATCACGCTGGCTGTACTGTTGTGACAGTCCCCTGTGGGCAGTCGGAGGGGATCCGTGACTGAGCGGGGTTGTGCTGAGGCTCCTCACTTTTGTAGGTTACTGTTTGGGGAGGAGGTATTTTGCAGCTCTTGGGGTCTGGCCAGAGCAATGTGTATCCTTGCACACACATTTTGAAGGGTACTGAGATGTGGCTATCCCACAAACTTCTCCTTTTGCAATGGCAGAGATCCAGGAAGCTGCATACTGTCATTTTGTCTGTCTCACATGGGTGATATTAACCCATCGGCACTGCACCATCACTCATAATACAGTTCTCTGTTCCTGCTTCTGCAGTTTCCATGTGGTACTTGCTGCTCCACTCAACTCACTACTCCAGGTTTCGCTAAGGTGCACTGTGAGGCACCAAGATAGCCCTCATTCTGCACAACAGGGCTGTGGAGACCACCCACAAACTGATGTTTAACCTCTTTCACCTTGTTTCCCCTGAGGAAGGGGTGAGCCTAGTAGATAGCTTCCCTGGAGTCCTTGTCATTGCAGTTGCTTTGCCCCCAGTTCACCAAAGGTCTGGGCATGGAGACAAACTCAGGCTGGTGGGACTGCATCACTCCTGGGACATGGATGGCCAGCACTTGGCACAGAGCTCTTGTGTGTAGAGAGGCATCAAGGCCCTGAGTAGAGACATGGATGCTTTTGCCATCACTGTCCTCACTTGGTGTTTGAAGAAGCCAAACATGGGCTGAAGAGAGGGGCTGTTGCACTGTAGAGTTTTGCCACCCCTAACACCTCCTGCTCACTGGCTAACTGCTTCAAGATGGGCAGATCCACTGTGGGCCAAGTGGTGATGGAAAGCTCTCAGGCCATCCTCCACGTACTCTTTGTTTAAATATAGGTGATGCTGATGAAATCCTGGTCTCCAGGCGGTTTCTAAACTGTACTGGGGCTCTTGATGGGATTCAAGTTCCTATGTGGTACCCCGTCCATGGCTGTTACAGCTTCATGAATAGCAAAACCTACCAGCCTGTAGTCATGGAGGTCTTGGGGTGGTGTTCACCCATCACACACTTGGCTTGTGGGTGACAGCAGGTCTGAATCGAGCTCCATGATCAGCATAATCACAGAATAACAGAATCATTTGGTTGGAAAAGACCTTTAAGATCATCGAGTCCAACCGTACGCATCAGCCACCACTTAGTTTTGTCATACTAACTTCTCCAATCTCTCCTTCAATTCTGCCCTCTGTTCATAGTTCCTTAAGTTTCTTTCCTAACTTCCCTCTGTTAATAACTTCATACTCACATTTTACATTTTTCCCAAATCTGTCTTCTGCCTGCCCATTTTGTGTCCTGTTTACTGTTGAAGCATCTTTGCGTTATGTATTCAGTAAGAAATGCCTCTCTCTATGAAATGCCTTCTGCCTGCAAACACCCCTTTTCCCTTAAGACTTCCAGCAATGATCTCTGAAAATATCCACACCACTTCACGGAGAGCTTGTCTCTGGTGTATTCAGATGTCAAACTGTTTGTGTCTCGGTTTGGAGCAGACACTGTCTCATTTGTGTGCAAAGCCCTACCGTGCACATGGGACACTTCTCAATAAATAATAGCACTGGATTTGTCTGCTGCATCCTATAGTAAAACTGGAAAATAAACCCAAACTTTTCGCAGTTGAGCACTGTCTCTCCTTGCTCTCTTCTCTGCATTTTAAATCATTTTTTTGCTGTGCTTCCATTAAGCTTTTGCGATTTCATTCTCCAGTGTGTGAGAGCTCCCCCTTGCACAAAATTGGGCTAAAAATCAGCTAAAGATTTCCTGTGGGGAATCTTCCTGGGAAGGGTGGAATTTCTTTTGATGGAGATGGCATTATGGTCTCTAATGACACTTTCTTTTTCTAAGCCTGAAGACTGGGTGAGATGGAGGGTGAAGTGAGGAGCAGAAGGCTGATGCAGCTTATATGAGCTGAACCCACCATGGACGTGGGGGATCTTACACCATCCCTGCGAGGAAGGGAAGGGCCTGTCCTCTGATGTAGAGCTGGGCCAAGCAGAGCTAAACTAAGCGAGCAGCACACAGCTGTTCCCCCCGTGGTTTTTGTGCCGTGCTTATCGGTGCCGTGTCCGTACTCCTTGCAGTCGTAGGGCATTGAGCAACGCGGTGGCACACTGGCCACGTGCTGTTTGCTTCCTCCTCCTGTCCCACCTGGCTCACTGCTGTCTCCCTTTTCCACTGGTTGAGTTGCATGAGGCATCCTGGGGTTTTTGCCTAACAGGGGTAAAAGAAAGCAAAATGAGGGATTTTAGGAGCTGGGGTAGCTGTTGCAATGAAACGAGAGGTGTTGTGGAAATCAGCAAAGCAACACCACAGCGGTGTCAGAAGGGCGTAAGCCACAGTGGAACCAGACAGCCTTCTGGTCCATGAATCTGCTGATTTTAATACAAAAGTGTCTGTATTTGTGGGGGAGGTGTGCGTGGAAGCAAACAGGGCTCCAAGAGGGTTTGAAAGGAGGGATGTTGTAAACCTGCGGTACCAGCGTTGTGTTGCTAGAGGTGCCTAGGTGCCTATTTCACCATCCTGCTTTTCTGCCTGTCATCCCTGCTCTTCTCGAACAAGCAGGATATTTCGATACATGAAAAATTCCTCTCTCCAAGGGACATTGCGTAGTTAAAACAGCAGCTAATCTGTGAGGTGACCAACCAACACCACCACCCGAGGTCTCTGGGTTTGTTTGTGCCCATCAGCGTGCCTGCACATCCCACCCCCTTCTCTGCTAAAGAACCACCAGAGTATTGTAATGTAGAGGAATCCTGCTCTTGCACAGAAGCTGATTGCAAAACAAACCCTTGCTGTCCTGTCCTGCAGTTTGTACAGTGGATGGCTTTAAAATTAGGGCTCGGCGAATAATTGATCCATCTGTTAGACTGCAAAATTGCAAAAAATCATCACCAATGTCATTTTAAATGCTCGTAGATGACTAAACAGCACTGTGTTTGTTTCTTCCAATCGACATGGCAGCAGCAAAATGGAGAGGAAAAAGAAAGTCCAGGGAGAATGAGGTTTTAGTGTCAAACGAAGGAGTCCAAAGTACTCAAAATGAAGCATTAGTCCTTTGAAGAAAAGTGGGGGAGAGAAAGGCAGACTTCGTGGAGGGGGAGAAGTGCACAGCTCCCCTTCCACCTCCCACTCAGCGTTTCAATCTACCATCCGGGTCTGCCATCCCTTTCCTGCCTGGGACAGCCTGGATCCATCCCACTGTGAGCAGCCAGCCCCATGCACCCACTCTGCTCCTCCTCCTGGGTCCGGGGACTCGTGGCAGCAAGGGGGGTGTCCTCACCATGGCATTATCTCTTTCCTGATGAATAGTTAAAATATTTCCATCCCAGCAGGCTGTGCCGAGTGAATTGCAGCCACATGGGAGTTTGGGCTTTCTCTGGAAAAGCGGAGGGCTTGATTTGCATCTGCCCCTGAGCCAGGCTGCGGCAAGGCTTGAACCCGTTTCCCATCTCTTAAGAGGACTATATCGAAGTTGGTTTCCCTTAATCCGTCCCATTTCACAACAACTCCGCTGTGCACCAAACACATAAAACATGCTGTACATATACATGCCACCATACAGCAGTAAGTAGAAAGTACTACAAGTCTGTTCTTGTAGCAGATGTTCTTGCAACTCCCCAGAATAGAGCAGTGGGACCTTAATAAAGAAAGAAAATTAAAATAGGCAGGAATAGCCCACCTGGCTTGATCTTATGCTGAATTTTTGGAGAAGAAAGCAGCGAGAAGCTCAGAAGTGTGGTCAGGGACAGGGCTCTGCTGTCAGAGGCCTTGGAGTGAGAAGACCTGACTTCAATCAGAATAAAATGGGGGGCCCAGAAGGATGGGGGACCCAGAGCCTTGGTAGTACATAACATGAGAGATGGCCAGCTAGGTATCTTGGGCATAAATTATAGTTGGCACTTTAATATTCTGCAGCCCTTGCTTTGGCAGACTGGTAGAATTTTTCAGAATCAGGAGGACATTTGAAAAATATATTTTCTGGACTAGATTTTAATTTGGGGGCCTGTCAACCTTGGCACTGTCCCTTCTCTTAAAGTAAGGTCACTGTGATGTCCTTAGCCTGTGGAATACATGCCTCTCCCAGGGATTTAAATCTCTGAGACATAATGTAATTCATAATGTTGTAAATATCTTCAGGTTTGCCAATTCTTGTGATTTGATTGCAAGTTTTGCAGTACTATCTGATTCAGAAAGGGAATGAAGGTGGTTGTTGTTGTTGTGGTTTTTTCTCATTTGGCTTGAGAACCTCGGCTGTGAAATTGTGTAGTTATGGGGGAATGTTTTTTTTTTTTCTTCATGGCTAATACCGAAGATCTATTAAAAGTGTCCTGAACGTATTCTTTTTTTGGAATACTTAGGAGAAGCAGCTGCATATGCTGAGAAATGCATTTCCATGGCTCAGGAGTGGTACCAGGGAGCCCAATGGGCCCATCACCTCTGGCTGTGTCACAAGGTCTGAAGCCAAGCCCCCCACAAAGAGCTGTGCTGTTCTTTCATATTCGAGGACAGGTACACATTTGATTGCATAGATGAATCCAAACCGGTGCTTCCTATCTTCTTACTGCATTTCAGCATTGTCATTTGTCTTCCTCGTATAACTTGCATTTCAGCTCTGTATCTCGACAAAAGCAGCCAGGTTAGCCACATCTTCTGGTTAGTTGGGCATGTAGGATGTAAGCTACTTTCCTTGGATCTTTTTTCCCAGGAATTGTGGCAGAGTGTCCTGCTGCTTCTTGTGAAGCTCCCTATGCTCAGGTCTTTGATTTATCCCGGTCCTTCAGCATTAATAATTTCCTTTGCCTCTCACTTAGCAAAATTAGAACTCTTCGTGCAAATGAAGATTGTTTATATCAATAATAAAGATAGCAGCAAAAGTGAGTCTTGGTGCCTTTGCTGATCTGCAACAGCTTTTTCTAGCTGGAAGAGTATCCACTTGAGATTGCCCTTTGTCTTTTACCTTTAGGCTTTTACGGAAGTATGCCAATTTTCTTCCTCTCCTAGACATTAACCTTTAGCGAGAAACAAGGTCGGGGGGTTTAGAAATCCAGATAGCTAATCTTTGCTGTTCTTTCCTTGTCAAACAAGGCTGTAATATCCTCAGAGATCCAGTGAGCGAGTGAAGCATCATCTCCCCTGCTCTTGCCCTCCTTGGTCTATTTTCTCCCTGCCTGAAATAAGATTAAAAAATAAATTCATAAGTATTCTTTCTTTGCTGCCTGCATATAGTATTTTTAGATTTCATTAGGTAATAATTTCTTTCCTCACTTCCCCTCATCTGACATTTGGTCTTTTATGCAGGAAGATTGTCACCATCATAACAGAGCCATCGTCCTACAAAGCAATTTTAAAACATACTTTTTTTTACTGACTCCTGCAAGCAGAACAAGAGAGGTTAATGCTGATAACTTCTACTTTATCTCAGATTTTATGTATAGATCGTGCTGGACATTTTATTTATGCATTTCTGCAGAATCGAATAATTTACCATTCAGGGCGCATATAGATGTCTTAAAGGCATGGGAAACCTGTAGAGCTCTGAAAAGTGTAGTGAGCTCTGACAGGCACATAACAGAAAAATGGGCAGTTTTATATCCGGCAGTTTTAGAATGTGTCCAGTTTAACAACTTGAAATACTATAAATATTCGCAGGAGTTTTTCAAATAGCATCAGATCTGATAGATGCTATTTAAAGTTGCTAAACATTAGGCGTTGTGTTATTCAACTGATCTTCTGAAAAATACGTTCTTCTTTTCTTGTAATTAATCTCATTAAAAAGTCTTTAGCTGGTATAGAGAAATAATGGATCTTTAATGTTTTGTTTGATATTGAAAGCGAGTTTTATAGTGAGACATTAAAAAGTAGTTTTAATGTGCCGCTCAGCATGCGTGGGTACTTGCAATCGGTGATGCCTAATGGAAATGTGATCGAAACTGCAGCTTAGGCCAAAAAACTGCATGAGAAATGTGCTGAGGGAGGACGGGATGGGTAACGTGGCACCTGGGGACCACCATGCTCCTGCTCTGAACAGAACAGCCCCAGGGGAAGCAGCACGTCTTTTATGTCAGCAGTTGGCAGTTCAAGAAGTCACATATCCTGTGGTACCAGTGTGGGGTCCTATTTTATGAAATATATATATGTTTTTGTAAATGTATGTTCCCAACTTTTCTTTTTTCCCAGCATTTTTCATAATTCAGCAAAATTCTAAAAATCTGTGATCTGAAGTCTTCCTATTTAAAAAGTAGATCTCAAAGTTTAGCCGCAAGCCAAGTAAAATTGGCCGCTAAATGTCTCTGAAATATCTTGTAATCACTTGAAGCAGCTCGGCTGGATCTTGTTCAAACAGATGGATCTTAATCTTCTGTGGATCTTGTTCAAAGAGTTTCCCTGTCTATTTTGGAAAGGGGAACCACCTATGACAAGTATCCAGAGACCGACAGGATCTTGCTAGAAGACTGTGAGCCAGCCAGCTCCCTAAAGAGGTGATGTTAGCAAATAATAAGCTATCAGGCTAGCAAATAAAGTTGAAAAAAGCAAATATTTAGTGTGGTAAGCAACTTTTCACTGAAAGTAATTTAAAGGTACTTCATTGGGGTTTACTGTCAAAGTAAAAGACCAATTAATTTTGCTTGCATGTAGCAGGGTGTCAGAAACCATCCAACAGGTGAGAAGGACTTCAGCCACCCTGAAGTCTGCTGGAAAAGTAACACGGCAAGCAGTAGGCAG
>VYZW01023614.1:0-11852 GCA_013401315.1 Balaeniceps rex
GTCCCTTCCCACCCAAACCATTCTATGATTCTATGATTCCATGATTAATTAATTTTAGTACAATACTTTATCAAGCACTGAGCTGAGGCTGGCTTCCTGGAAGAAGGGCACCTAGTGCAGGTGTGGAGACTTAAATCAAGCTTGAACATACTATTTAATTAATTGCTCTGTCATATGTTGCATGTTTTTACTTTTATAAACCCAAAGATCTGTCAGCCAGGATGCTCTGATGTTTTTTCCAGCTTTCTGAAAAACTTTCTGCTCTCCCCAGCCTCTCTGTTTTGTTCCTTAGGGTTTTACTGTCCGGCCTAGCTGACTTAATAGGGAATTGGGAAGTTGTTCTGCATCTCCCTCTGCAATGTTAGAGCCTGAAGTGTGTATGGCTGTGAAGTGTCGCACCGGCGAAAGCCTTAAAGCTGCTGCTTTGACCTGTCCATCTTCCTCCGGGAGTGAAGGTGATGGAAGGATGAGAAAGTGGTTCCCTGTGGACCTTCTGTGGACCAAGCTGAGCTTGGGCTCGTACAAGCGCACTACTAGAAAAGCCTGAATAAAAAAAAAAATGTTAAAAAATAATTAAGAATCTATTTTCAAAAAATGTTTCTACGTATGAGGAAGGGGAAGGACCCTCAACCAGCTTGAACGTGTACTAGAGGAGAAAAATCATAACCACAGAAGCTGAAATTCTTGGAAGCCACCGCTTTCTAGTGCTTGGGAGACATGTTCCTTCACCAGTGTTATTCCTGCTTGGGAGACGTGTTTTTGCTTGACATTTGTCTGCACAACATCCACTAAGGCAGGGCCGGGATTACTCTGTGAGCCTGTGGATTACCATCTTCAGGAGTTCTGCATTTCCTCGGTGGGAAGGAGGCAGGAAAGTTTCTCTGAAGCTGTTAGGGCTGAGCTGATGCTCGTCCGCAGGGTTTATCAGAAATTTTATCCTTAGAGGAGGCCTGATTGAAAGTTTTCTGTCAAAACAGTTTTCTCCAGGGGAAATATTGATTTTTCAACAAAGTTGGGAAAAAAGCACTGACTACACAGCACTGAAAATATTTTGCTTTGGCAAATGCAAGGAGATACGTCATGTCTCCGTGTCTCAGCGGAGCCAGCTGCCCTGATGTACCAAACCAAGGACTTCCAAATTTCTTGCAGTGAGGTCGCAGCCCGTTACGGGTAAGGTGGAGGCATCAGGGAGTCTGGCCAGGAGGGAGCAGGATCAGGAGACATGAGACTCTACTTCTGGTGAATGGTGATGGCACCATTTCAAAACCAGCTCCTTTGGGAATTGAATTTTTTTTTTTCACCACAAAGGAAAGCTGTTCCAATGATTCTTTTGCCTCAGATCCATTCGTACAAATACCGCTGAAGAATTCAGACTTGCATAAGCATATCAGAATCATCACAGAATCATTTGGTTGGAAAAGACCTTTAAGATAATCGATATCCTTAGGTCAGGATTTGAACTGCAGCAGTGCATGCTCCGATAACTGATTTTCTTTAGTTTTTCTGAATATTGGTCAGCATAATGAACGCTGACCTCTGTGTTAAGTAACAGCGTTCTTTGACGGTATGCTTTTTATAATGCCTATAATCATCACCTCACCGTACATTTGAAAAAAACCACAATTTCTAGGAATATTGCCCAGCGCTCTGCGGTAATTTAAAGAGCCTTGAAAAACGTTGTCTGAACCTGGGATGAATTTAAGTTTGGGAATAGTCAGAGATGAGGTTTCTGTCTGGACCTGTTTCTGGACTGACAGTACTCAACCGTGCTTTCAACTATGCGAAGCCTTCCTCCTAAGTAAACTATGTACAACACGTTGTTTGTTGCACAAAAAAGTAAGATTAAAAAGGATGGAGGACGTATCGGTTGTGTCGCGGTGATGTCTCCGGTGATGTCTCCGGCGGTGCCTGCTGGTATCAGTAACGCCGTGGACCTCGCCTTCAGCAGGGTCAGGCACTGCCCAGTCTGTTCAGTTCCCACGATGCAGAGTCAGTAAATGCGAAGGCAATAAGAAAAGGAAAATAAAAGAAACAGCTAAAACCTGTACTTTTCCGTTTTGCTGTGAAGGCATGAAAATATCTGTGAATTTAGCTCCGTTGCTTACGTTCTTAGGCTAGACACTCAAGCCTTGTCTGTTTTAATATATGTATAAATAATTGGAGGATGATAAGGTTTGCAACCTCATACATACCCAGTCAGTCTGGTTATCCAAGCGACTGCAGGCAAGTCACGATAGTGTGCTGGACCCTGGAACAAAAGTAGCTGGGTATGGAATTAAATGAAAAATTATGCAGGCAGCGTGGTTTTACTCTAAGATAGATTGTGCCAGACTTACTCGACAGCCTTCCCTGATAGAAACGTTCCTGTTTTAGGTAAAAAATGTGCAGTCAATCTAATCTATTCTGGCTTAAATAAAATCCTGGCTATCAAAACACATGGAAAATCAGACATAATAAATGTACAGCAAACTGTTCAATACAGAGATTAGTAGAAAAAGCTGTGAAATGGGGAAAGAATAGGGCAAAGAAGAGATGACAATGCTTCGTGCTGAAGGCACTATTGAGTTGAAGATTTGCCACTGGCAAAGCTGCACAGATATTGGTTTTGGAAGCAGTGTTATTTAATACTTTCATTAATGATCTTGGCACAAAAAAAGGGAAGAATGAAGTTTGGTGATACTGCAAAATCAGCAGCTGTTGTCATTTTGCGGCGTTACTATAAATATGCAAGTGAAGTGAATGGATTTGAAGACTAGAGCAACAGGTACGGGGAAATGCCCTGAACAAGCCTGGTTATCCATGATAAAAGGATAAAAACATCACATCAGGATAGATGCATGGGAAGGTTCAGTGTGGAATGATAATTACTTCTGTGAAGCAGAGTGCCAGCCTCATGAATGAAATCGCTTGCTTAGCTGAGCAGAGTGCGAGGGGATCACGCCCTATAAATTCATCGGTGTCGATGTCCAGGAGGAAAAAAAGCTGTTTAAGCTAATGGGCACCGTTGGCAAAAGAACAAATGGCTTTAAATTAGCTGTGATAAACTTCATCTGGAAACGGTGAGAAAGTGGAAAAACCCATTTCTATCTTCTTTCGGGTCAACTCGAACTGCGATCAGGCAGAAAAGGCTTTTCTAGTGACCTCGGATATTAAAAAATAAAGTGGGGCTCAGCTGTCCATGCAGCATGTTGTATTCTTACTGCTCTTATGGTTCCCTAAAGTAGCTCCAACAATTGCAGGAATGGAGTCCAGAGGCCCCGGGCTGAGCCGTGTGTGCTCCACTGGAACAAATACCTATGTACATTTTTATGTTTGGCTTTGGTCACTACATTTTCTAAAGTTGTGAAACATACCTCAGCTAAAGTTAAAAAAAAAAAAGTCCCTCTGAGGAGCTGATGTTATGTTTTGGGCTGGGTTGCCCAAGGAGCTTTGGCAGTGGGGCAGCAGCAGCCTCGGCTGTTGGGTTTCACTGCATGTCTTGTCGATGAGTCCCCACGTTCAAAGCCAGCTGTGGTAGCAGCAGCGAGCTCTACGGAGACCTCGGGGCAGTGAACATGGGGCCGTGTTGGCCGTTCTTGGATGTTCAGGAGAACATGCTGGGGTTTTGTCCATGTAGGGTGAACTGTCCTTGCCTGGACAAGGTCCCTGATTTAGCTGGACCTGCTTGGGAGCAGCAGGTGGGACCATATGACCTCCAAGGATCCCTTCCAACCTAAATATTTCTCTGATTTTAAATATTGGATTGTTTTTTGCAGGTGGGAACTGTACTTTTTTCCTGTGCTGGTTCCTTTTCCCCCTGAGTACAGATACACACTGGTTTGAATACAACTATTTGTCAATGCCGAACAAGGTGGTGTACCAATATAAGTGTTGCAATTTAAAAAAATTATTCTGTTGTCCTAAATAACTGTGTCTGTGCAAGTGCCGTGTGCATGAGTTGTTCCACGCGCTCGCTGAGGGCTCTTTGCAAATTCCAGCCTTAAGCTGCTCCTTTTCTTTCTCCAATCTGCACCAAAGGTGCTGACACCACAAAGACGTTCCCCAGCAGCAGCGGAGTTTCTGAGCGAGCGTTATTAGCAAAGACAGAGACAAAAATAAAAGGTAATTTTATTTGTGACTAGGGACAACTCTTTGCAACTAATTGCTTTGATTATGGAGAATTATGGTCAGTAAGTAGTTGTTTCTAAAGGCAAAGGCTCGTTACTCAGGCCTCTATGAGTCCTCTAAGAGTACTTCTGATTTTCTGGTCCTGATTTTTGTTCAGTTGGTTCAAAATAACTCTCAAAGCCAGCCCAGTCAATGTTAAGTGATTTATCTGGAGTCCGCCAGAAACGATTTATGGAATGCCGCAGGTTTTGCTTTTCAGTGCCGCCTCCATAGTGTCTCAGAGTTGTATTTCATGACACAAGGACACAAGCAGATACGTGGTAGAAATCAGGCACCGCTGTGATAAGGTGAATATGCTTTGCAGGCATAAACTAGAACTGTGGCCACGATGTTTTTGCAGTTTCTTTACTAGCTGGCAGGCGGTACCGAGCTGTGAAACCGAGGAGATGTACTCGGGGGCTGTACGTTATATACAGGCTCACAAACAGAAAGCTTGGGAAGCAAAGAAATTGCTTACTTGTTAACTAGGCAGCCTGCAGTATATTTATGCATTTTAAACTATCCTTTAAAATATGTGTTAACTTGGAGATTTTTATGACCATTTACCCCCTCTGAGTCATTGAAAATGCCTCAGCTGACCAGGGCTAAACTACTGAGGCTCTTGTGAAATTCAGCTAACTTAGGAAAAGAGATTGAATTTCAGTTAGAGTAGCGAGCCACGGTTTTTCTTCAGTGTAGATGTCAAACCCCTTTATCCTAAGCTGAAATGATGATGGTTTATACCGACAGAGAGACAGGCACACAATAAAATACTGACCATGCAGCATCACTTTTCCACCGCCATGCTCCCAGTGCCTCCGCTGCAGCCAGACCCCGCGGGACGAGAGCTGCTCTGTTGGTTTGCGGCAGCTCTGAGCCCGTGCCTGCCTCTGCTCGGCAGCGAGCCGGGCTTCATCCTCTGCCTGGCTGGGGCCGGGATTCTGCTGGGTTTTGTTACCCGCCTTTGGCCAGGCTGACCATGTCTCATCATAGAGTCATAGAATGCTTTGGGTGGGAAGGGACCTGTAGAGGCCATCCAGTCCAAGCCCCGGCAGTGAGCAGGGACATCTTTAACCAGATCAGGTTGCTCACAGCCCCGTCCAACCTCACCTGGAATGTTTCCAGGGATGGGGCCTCCACCACCTCTCTGGGCAACCCCTTCCAGTGCTTCACCACCCTCAGTGTAAAACATTTCTTCCTAATATCCAGCCTAAATCTGCCCTCCTTTAGTTTAAAACCACCACCCCTTGTCCTGTCACCACAGGCCTTGCTAAAAAGCCTGTCCCCATCCTTCCTAGAGGCCCCCTTGAAGCACTGACCACAGGATGAAGAGCACGAGGCGATGGCGAGGAAGAACAACCTTGAGGGCTTGCAAAGAGATGGTTGATCGCTGCTGTCAGTTGCAACTGTAAATATGCAATGCAATGCCAGAATTCAGAGATAGCAAAAAAAAAACCCAACCCCAAAACCCCAAAACCAGAGAGACGAGGGAGTCTGGCTGCAGAGGTGGAGGAAAGTTACCTGCCCCACGGCTTCCCTGGCAGTGCCCACACCCACAGCATCACTGGCGGAGCGCAGTGCATCCCTGTGCACATCGCTACGCACACCCCCGTGCTGGTGTGCACCACCGTGTTTTTAGTGACTGCTACCCCCCCAGTCTGCCCTGCCTCCCTTTTTAGGGGTCCGAGCCTGAGCTGAGTGCCTGCATGTAAACTAGCATCCGCCTGAATCCACGAGGCACTGCTGTGGATCTGTGGGTACCAAGGCTAAAACACCTCCACAGGCAGTTTTTTAAGCAAAATTGCTGCATTGCTTCACCTGCTGACTCGGTGAGGGTGGAGGTGCGCCTCCTCTTTTGAGCACGCGACGATGAGGATGGTGGCAATAGCGACCGTGAGCTGCTGTGCCTTCAACTCCGGTGGGCGTTTGCCAAAAGCACATCACCAAATCTGTAAGGTGTGATGCTGCTTGAACTTGGTGCTAATCAACGTCCAAAGCCGTGACTCCCACCAGGTTAAATCCCCGGCTGAAGTCGCAGTGGCAGGTAGTGATCGTGGACTTTACTCATTAACAGGCTGTGAATAAACCTCTGCAGGCAGAGTTTAGCCAAGACCAGCTAAGTAGTGATGAAATCACTTGTCCATTTCTCCTCTGAATGACAGGTTCGCAATCAAAAGCGCAGTAATTCCTAGCTCCTAAGGGAGGTATTTTTCTGGTGAACATGAGTCCCTACATGAAAAAAGATTGACTGACCACGGGAGTCTCGTTACTTATTGTCAGCATTTGCTCCCACCTTTAGTTTTTGATTTCGGGCTGTTTGGATCCGTTAACACATCTGTGCCCACAATGTGGGTCACGTCTTGAGCAGTCACTATTGGACGTTGTAGGAAGAGCCACTCTTTAGCCCAAGAATCTAAGAAATTTTACAATCTGTTCCCCAGATATCTGCAAAATAACCGCAGTGAGCTCTGTTCCCACCACCTCTTAAATTGAAAGTGCAGCAGCACAGGACATGATGTTCTTAGCAGGGAAAAGCTATGCTAAAAATGCTGTCTTTCTGTAATGGCAGGTTTCTTTATGTCATTATGTCATTGTGGGGCTTGTGTTTAAACACTGGCTTCTTGATGACTAATTGCTATTAATCAGCAGACAGTCTAGGTATTAAAAATGTCTTTTCTACTTTCTGCTTGGAAGCGATGTAAACAGCACTTGCGAACAAAACTGTGCGCTGCTGCTCAGTGGAGTGGGCAGATATGGCCGAACGGCAATTAAGCTGTTGGTTTTAAGTAGCTAAGAGGGAGAGAGTGTTTGTTTAGCAATCTGCTTAAGTAAAGTTGAGATGAGCGCTGCAGTCACGGACAGACAAAACGAAAACCGGCTTGAATTTCAAGTCTAACCACTGTTGCATCCACGGTTATGGCTTATGTCTGCCTCAACTCTCAGCAGTGAATTAACTTTTCACTGCCTTGTTCAACCAGCTGATGGGAAATCAGGGAGGAGCACAGCTTTACAGGGCTGGATCGGTCCTCATTTTCCCTTTCCTCACATGCTCCTGGACAGCTTGCAGGCGGATCCCGTCGACCCGTCTGCTGCCTGCCTTCTGAATGGTGACATTGCAATGTGCTCACCGGTTTGGGAACCACGACGCCTCCTGAAGCTTAGGTTACTTCACACACACATAAAGAATTTTGCATAGCAGTTCAGAGAACTTACAGTTTTAGACTCCTGATTTGGGAAAAAAATGCCCTGCCTGAAATTGCCTTAATGCACTTGTCAGCGAGCAGCACCAGTCGTCGTTTTGTAGGGACCGAGAGGGGACAGGGGCATTGATTTGACGCAGATATTCTACTTTATTTCCATGCACTGCTGTATCCAAGACAGCTTTCATGCGCAGAGATGTCCGTGGGCTGAGCTGCCTGCTGCTGAGCAAGGGTGCCGGCACAGGGTGGGTTACTATCACAAAAGTTGGCGTCGTGGGTTCTAGCAAACAAGCTGCTCCAAAAATTGCCTATGGCACTCTCCTACCTGTCGTTATCTACCGGGTAGCTTATCCCTCTTTCAGGTAGGGAGTGCGTTACCGTGCGCTGCCATGCAAGAGCATCTGCAGGGGAAGCTGCAGCAGCGCAGTGTTGGTGCAGAGCGTTCATCCCCCGTTCGCCTGAGGACAACCCTCGCTGGGCTCGCAGTCCCAGTGGTCTTGGCGCTGGGACCCTCTTCAGCCGTAGATCCGCCCTTGCGAGAAAATAGTACATTACAGATCTGGCCGTCCACTGCCGTGCGAAGTGCGACGCACGCGTGGAAGCATCCTTCATAGCTGTCCAAAGGAGGGCAAATATGACCACATCAAAACGTCTGTGCTTTGCGTTCAGCCCGTACGTGGCTGAACGTTTCATTCTGTGGTGAAATGGGATTAAAGGGTCTCCCGCACCCCTTCATGTTTCTCCTTTTTGTTGTTCCCGCCCCATGTCAGTGGTTCAGTTTTGCTGGTACAGTTGTTTATGGGCTGCAGGTTGGAAAAGGTCAAGTAATTAACCCTGTTCACTGGTAAAAACAGTTATTTTTAGCCCCAATCAGCTAATTGCACGACCATACACACAGCTGAATAAGAAGGTGGCAGCTCCATAAGAGAAGTGTCAAACTTCACTCTTGCTTTGTCCCCATCAAAGCATCCCCAGAAAGCACGAAACAGGAGAACCAGGTCCCCCCTGGTGTGCCCGAGCTCCCGGCAGCGGCGTGCAGACCCCAACAGCAGCGTGCAGACAGGTGGGAAGGTATTTAATGCTGATAAATGTTAATTAAAACTCGTGCTGAGTTCGTCCCCTCACTGTAAGCCAGCCGGTTTAAAAATAGGTGAAAAAGGAAGCTGAAGGTCTGAGGAATTGCGGGGCTCCCAAAGGATGCCAGGGACACATGATTCCTACTTGAGCTATCAACAATAAACACTCCCAGGCAGGATAGAAGCTGGTAAGAATGATTTTCCTAAGAAAATAACTAAAAAGCAGGGTATGCAAAAGCTTCTCTTACTTAAGGAAATGAAACCGCAGCTGTTAAAAATTGAATATGTACCAGGGTGGTTCAAAAGACCCGCGGAGGAACGCAGTCCCGCTGCGCTGCCTTTGTTGCAGAAGCAGAAGAGATTTTTTTTCCTGACGGAGTTTTATACTTGTGGCCTTGGGCCTGTGGCTTATTCCTGGGCTGGCCCCAAGCGGGAGGCAGAGGGGGGGCTGGGGCATCACTGAAAATGAAGTGCAGCAGGGAGAAATGGGGGAAAAAATGAGGGAAAAGCCATGCGGGGAGCACACAGCTGTATGGGCTCGCTGCTGCATGAGCCCAGCTGTGGGATTGAGTCTTTTTACGTGTGCAATGCAAGAATCAAAAACCCATACTTTTAATAAATCACAAATCCTTTCCAGCCCTCTGCAGAGCACAGGAGAAGCCCTGACATTGTCCAGGCTCCTTCTGACACCCCCCCAAAAGGGCCGCCTGCCTGGGAGGTCTCTGGCGGGGGTTCCTGGCCAAGCGCAGGGTTTGTGCCGCAGTGGCTCCGTCCGAGATAAACAGCTATCGTGCGTGCCCAGCAGGTCCCCGTGCTCCGCCTGATGGCAGATACCAGCCTGGGGAGCCGTCACTGGCTCCTCACACACAGGGTCCATGCAAACACCAGCCCCTGCTCCTCCGCTGCTGCTGAACGGATGGGTACCGCTCCGCAACGAAGCCTCTGTCCGTGTTTCCCACTAATCACCCCAAAAAACCCCAAAATTTCCAGGCTGTTAACTTTTTTCTTTGACATTTTGGAGTGGGGGCACAGGGGACTCCCGTCGTGCACGGCCCTGCGCAGGCGTTATCCACCCCTTCCCAAAAGCACCGCTGGCCACTGACCGTGCAGGGGACAACCCCGATGCTGGATGGCTTTGATGTGGGTGATGCAGGCTTAGTAATGTTACGCTTTCCTCTAAAAAAGTCTTTAAAACTTTCTGCTGCGTTCATCAATTACACTATTTGAGATGTTTCTTTTTTTTCTTTTTTTTTCTTTTTTTTTTTTTTGTGGCTGAACCTGCGTGACCGTACATTTCAGATTTATTTGTCTGGGATGCTGAGCTGCATGAGGCATGACTCAGTGCAGCTGAAACTCTTCCGATGTGAAAAACGCCTGCGAGCTGTTCGTGTCACACACGCACGCAGCAGATTTACAGACGGGGCTCCGCCGCCTGTTAGCTGGCGCGCAGCTGAAGCAAGAGCAAGGATCCGAAGGAAAATGTACAGCTGCAGTGAGTTAAACTGCACTCAAAAAATTTACCCGTCTCTTCCAGGAGCTCTCATCTGCTGGCAGCAAGAAGGGAAGTGTGTACGCTGTATATTCGTAACTACAAAACTTTATTGCTGCAAGAGATGCTTTGCCCAGAAGGATTAGGTGTCCTTTCATTTCAGCAGCGCTCAGAGATGCAAATCCACATCAGAGCCTTGCTGTGGCGGGCGCTCCATAACCCCTGCGACGCCGCGTGTCCAGGGGCTGACAGTAAACGTCTCCCGTAAGCCCCGTTCTGCAACTTTTTGGGGAACTGTATAGAAACGGTGTTGGCATCCCCCAAACTGCATTTTGACATTGGAAAACTGCTGATAGTGAAATAAGGAAAAAACCCCTCGGCTGTAAATTCGAGGGGTGGTTTTAGCACCCTGGAAATAGGCTGGGTCAGCAGGGTGTCAGACAAGGGAGGCAAGCATCCCGACGTGAGAGGACGCCTAATTTTTCATAAAGCAGCGGATTTGCTGAAGTGGATTGTGAGTCCATCCCTGCATTTTTGAGTCCCATTTTTAGCCTGGGATTTTACGTTCAGCTATGCAGTTTGTCCAGAAGCCTGTCTCAAAAAGCCTTCTCCATCCCTGAGCGATTTAGGAGCCCTTCTGGGGTTACAGGTCTGCTTTCGGCTCTTTGTCTTTTCTGAAGATTCTCATGGAAATCACCTTAAAACTGCTTGAGGGTGTAACTGTCGTAAGATGCACTCGGGAATGATCGTTCTTCCTTTGCTTACCGCCCTTTGCAGGGAGCGCACAGATTTGCAGCTCTGTGCTGCTGTAATACTTTGCAAAGTGCTGCAGTATTTTGCAAACTGAAGGAATTGCAGGGCATGCTGCAGTTTGTCTGCAGCTTTCCATTCCCACCGCAGTGTGACAGCTTCATAATAACTTGCCCTTTATGTATTTTTATATTTTATCGTTACGCAATTTATTTTATGTCAAAAAGTTTTATTTTTAGAAATAAAAATAGAAAAAAGTGCAATTCAAATTTGCTTGTGGGACTTGCACAGAAAGTCACGGTGCATTAAAACAGAAAACAGCAGCTCCTGTTCTCACTTTCTGCCGAACTAGTGGGTTCTGTTGCTATACATCTGTGCCTCAAGAAGGATGAAAATGTTAAAGAAGGAAGAAATAGGAAGAAAAAGCTAAGGCAGAACTAGTAAAAAATGGTTAAACAGTTTTGGAGGGAGGACAGGACGCTCTCTATCAGTTATTACCTGTCCGTGTGTGGCTTTGAACCTTTTCAGACGTTCACATTTCAGAAACAATCATGTGATTATTTTGAATTATATATGAATTATCTGAATTATTTGAATTATTTATGGCAGCAGAAACGTCTCCTCCTGCTGTTTAATTAGTTTTTTCCTCACGCTCCTTCAGTTTCTCGTGGGCTGCCGTTCACGACGGAGCTAACTCGGTGATAATAACATGTTCTTCTTATCTCAAAGCACTGCTTACAACCTCCCATGTTTTCCTTCACAAATTCGGCGTAGTGGGAGCACCAGCTGCACCTTCGCGCTGGCTGAACCCCAGGTGAAGGGCAGAGCGTGGGGGGCCTGATCGCCGCTTGTTACGTTCCTTTAATTATCTGTAGTCTGGGGCTGGGAAGGCTTTTGTGCAGCAGGGCTACGGGAATGCAAGTGGGAAAACGCTGGGCTGGTGACCGACTCCTGTCTCTGCTTGGTGCCCATTAAACACAGGACGGTCCATCAAGTCCTCCCTCTTACAGGGAACTACTCTACAGCTACCTGTTTCATACCTTCCTTTTCCTGCTGGTTGCTGTGGTTAAAAAAGAAAAACCTATTTTCTTCTCTGTTCCTCTGCACCTGGGAGAGGGGAGAAATGCAATATTCTGTTTGGACAGGCTGGACCGATGGGCTGTGACCAATTGTGTGAGGTTCAACAAGGCC
>VYZW01023615.1:0-24823 GCA_013401315.1 Balaeniceps rex
TGGTGGCATGGATGGGACAGGTTGGGAAATGGGGGCTGCCGGGGCTGTTTGGGTGACAGGGGTGCGTTTGGGAGGTGTGCGGTTGCTGGGGTGGGAGCGCAGCTGGGAGGCGTGGGGGGCTGTGGCCTGCCTTTGCCTTTGTAGGGCTGGAGGGACGTATGTGGGGTCGTGGCTGGGGGTGGCCTGGGTGCAGCTGGGAGAGAAATGGGGGCAGGAGGAGTTGGAGTGGGGTGACAGGAGAGGGGAGGTGGGCGTGGGGCTGGGTTGATGGAGGAGCAGGAGGTGAGGGGGGCTGGAGACGACACTGTGCTTAGATACAGACAGGGAGACTGAAGGGAGAGGTGGGAGCGGGGGGCGCTGCGGGAAGGGGGAAGGTGTCTGTGAGTGCTGCTGACGGGGGGCAGGCTTGAAAATAATGGAGGCTGGTTGGATTATCGCCAGGACCAGCTCAGGGAAAGACGTGGAGGCTGCAGGCCTGGACACAGGAAACTGCTGGGGCCATCCTTGGGGCTGGGTGTTATAATGTTCCTTAAACACCGCAGGCAGGGGAGGGTCAGGGCTCTTGTGGGCTGCTGCGTGAAGGTGAAGCTGTCGGACAGATGGGGAGAGGCGCCTGCGTGGTTCTCCTCCCAGGCGAGGCGCAGGGTTGGGAACTGCTCCGCAGGTTTTGCAGAGGAGAGGGCGCTGAGGTGGCGAAGCGTAAGGCTCCAGCGTTGAGCGGGTTTGGAGAGTCTGTGCAGAGATCGGAGGAGATGTCAGGAATCCCTGCTTGTCCTGGGAGCCTCTGGCTCCACAGTTTGCTTGCACTTTGGTTATTTTTGGCTCCCTGCGACGTTATCTTAACATATATAACACTTTCTTCCTGACTAGCTTTCAAAAAATGGTGCTTATGCTCTCGCGAGTGCTGCGCCTCAGAGGATGTGCTACACTAGTAGGGTTTCATCGGCCTTTTCTCACCTCTTTGTGGTGTCAGGTACAGCAGAAATGGATTCCCAGGAGATCAAAGAGCTGCAGCAAGAAGTGATGGAGGCGCTGGGAATCTCCATGGAGGAGCTCCAGGATATCATCGACAAAGAGCTGGAAAAGTTTGAGTGCGTGAAGCAGAGGAAGCAGCAACTGGAGGAGCTGGAGAAGTGCGTGAAACAGAAGGAAGAAGAGGTGGCTCGTGTTGACCGGCTCTTTGATGACGCTTCGAGGTGGGCGCGCTTGCAATTGCAGCCACGTTGTTAGAGTTGGGCTTCAGAGCAGAGGAGAGGGAGATGGGTGGCCGAGTCCGATGTCTCGAGTGCTGCCCATTTCCCTTCGCTGTAGACTGACGCCGTGATTCTGCATCGGTTCGTTCGCGTGTGGTTATTGAGGGATAATTAAAATTATTCCCCTGTGGCTTTAAATCCTTCGTGTGCATACTCTTCCCTC
The DNA here is from genome assembly GCA_013401315.1 of Balaeniceps rex. Lineage (NCBI taxonomy): Eukaryota > Metazoa > Chordata > Aves > Pelecaniformes > Balaenicipitidae > Balaeniceps > Balaeniceps rex. The sequence goes on from VYZW01023615.1 coordinate 1,417, forward strand.
ACCTCATCGTGGTTGTGTTTAATTAGCAGCTCCCCAGCGGTCGGTTCCTGTTTCTTTCTGCAGTGTTGTGGGACGTACAGCTGGGCTCACCTTGTCTTTTTCTGTCTCTGCCCTTCTCTTTTTCCCCAGAGCCATTGATAAATGCGAGATACTGGTGAAGGATCTGTACTCCAAGCTGGGCCTCCAGTATCGTGAGAGCAGTTCTGAGGACGAGGACTTGGCTGCCAAGCCCACGGAAGTGATTGAGATCCCAGATGAGGATGACGATGATGTCATGAATATCGATTCGGGCTGGAAGCAGAGTTCAGTATCTCATTGCGCCACATGGTACCGAGGGGAGGGCTGGAGGGCTGAGTGTGTCCTGGAGGAGGACGGGAATGAGAGGGATCAGAATAAGGGTATCGTAAAGTTGGCCATAAGCCACGCTGGTCCGTAAGCAGGAGAGGATCAGGTAGGAAATGCCGTTAGCTCATGTGAGGAACATCAATGCTGGCACGATCTGCCAGGGCCTGTAACTATTCCATGATTCCTGGAGTCCCAAACTGGGACTTCTCCCTTTTCCCACCTGCCTGATTGTTGTCCCCATCAAATGCTGCCCCTGCAGGGAAGCTGCCTGCGCAGCATGTCATGGGTCTGGAAAGGGTGGCTTAGGAAGAGCCTTGCTTGAGTGGATTTCTTGGCAGGGACAGAGAAGGCTTTTGCATGGATGCTTTTCTCTGTTCCCTCCTCTTCCGGTCACTTAACTAGGATGGATTTTTTTTCTTCCCCAAGATGTTCTAACCACTTCTTTTCTCTTTAAACGCAGGCGGTAGTAGTCCCAGAATCACAAAGGATCAGACTCTGGTGAGTTGCAAAAGACCTGACTTCTGCACTTCTGCAGTGGGGTTTTGCTGGAATGCTTAGGACATCATTGTACTTGGTGCAAAAACCCAAAAGGTTCTTCATATTTTCTTTCTCTTTCCTTCCTTTCAGCTGCGGGAAGCCATGGCTGCAATGAGAAAGTCCGCTCAGGATGTTCAGAAATTTATGGATGCCGTGAACAAGAAAACAAACGCCCAGGATGCACAAAAAGGTCAGCGCGTGAGAGCTTCCTGGGGCTGACAGATCTTGTCTGCATCTTACACTCATTTGTTTCCTTTCTGAAAAAGAAAATAACTATTCTTTTTCCCTGCTGGAAAGACCCATTGGGATATATTGATTCCAAATTCCTATTTTTCTTTGGCCCTTTCCGAAAGCAAATACAAGTGGTGCAGTTTTGGTAACGTGAAAGCTTTTTAATGATGTTTAAACCTCACTCGCTGATTACTCCACCCAGTAAAACTGAGGCAGTTAGGCTGACTGAGGTACAGGAAAGCAAGAACGCTTCCTGCCTCAGGTCCGAGAGATGTTCTTCCAATTGTGTACATAATAGAGGGAGTCTTTGGGCAATTTCTAACTTCTCTTCTGGTTTTGTTCCTTGGGTAGATGCACAGGCCCCTCAGGAAACCCCTGGCACTGTCCAGCCCGTTGGCCCTGCAGCGGCTGGGAGTGATCTCAGCAATGACGGTGATCTGAACGTTGGCATGAGGATCCTGGGCAAGAAAAGAACCAAAACGTGGCACAAAGGAACTCTGATTGCAATCCAGACGGTCGGTACGTCCCGCGCTTGCTGCTGCGACTCGGTGCTCGTGGCTTTCACTAAGCTTTGGGTGGGTAACGTTGATCAGGCTTGGAGCAGGTCCCCTCCCGTGTCAGAGCACCTAGTGCCACCTGGAACGAGCTGTGAAAGCAACACATCTCCACTATAATATTTTGCCTTGCAAATTGATTTCTGAAAGGCTTTCAAATAAGCTCTGAACTTGGATCAGAATGGTATATGGTGTTGGACTTCTTGTATGAAATCGCTTGGCTTTTATTTATCTTGCTGCGTTGAAATGTCTTTCAGGTGCTGGAAAGAAGTACAAAGTGAAATTTGATAACAAAGGGAAGAGTTTGCTTTCTGGCAATCACATCGCTTATGACTATCACCCCTCACCTGAGAAACACTATGTTGGCAGCAGGGTTGTGGCAAAATACAAAGACGGGAATCAGGTTTGGCTATATGCTGGCATCGTGGCTGAAACCCCAAACGTAAAGAATAAAGACAGGTATGTATTTTCCTCCGCAGTCATGTACCGCTCGCACTCTCCATTTTGTTTTTGTTTGGTTTGGGTTTTAGGAAAAAAAAGAAAAGAAAAAAAATGTATATTTGTATATTTGCTATTGTGGGAGCTAAATTCTTTTCTGCCCTTTCCGGGGACGTAGCTCTGAATGTTGTTTCTTCCGTCTTTCTTATCTCTTGAAAGCTCTGGGTGGAGCTTCCATTCTATTACTCACGTCCCTGAGTCAGAAATTGTGTCTGGTAATTCACTCAAATTATCACACAAATGGAAGTCTGCACTGCTCAAGGCATAAAACATAGCGTTAGGAAATATGAGCCCTAGAAGCATTTAGTGCCAGCAGTGTTGCCAAAGCACTTGAGGAGAAGAAACAGCAGGTCTAAAGCAGCCTTTTCAGTCGTGTACAAATACGGGGCAGGGCTTCTTCGATGTCGTGGCTTGTGGTCTTTCTGAGAAGACTCATAAAGGATATAATCGCCCTGTTTGTTTCAAACGTGGATCTGCCGTAAATGCCTAATTGTGTCAAGGTCTATCTGATACACGCTTAATAACTGAAAATGAACTGCGTTTGTTAGTCACATTGCAAATTTACTCCTCCTGTCTAGGCTGGCTGTAACGCTGATCTCTCGTAATGCAACCTTTACACGGCTCCATATCCTGAAGTTATTACTCAGAGGCACGCAGTGCTAAGCGGGTGCCGTATCCAGCCTTGTGGGTATCCCCCTCCGAGCTCCTGGTCCCCCGCAAGACCCTGGGGACTCTCTCATGCTCCTGTCTGCAGGTGGAGCCCTGGAGGTGTCCCCCAGCTCTCTCCCTGTGATGCTGTTCGAGTCACGGTGTGCAGCCTCTGCTGCTGCTCTGTCCCAAAGGCTCCAAAAATATCTTCTCTTGCGGAGATGAGGAGCAATGAAACTGTCTTTTCCTTTATCTCCCGTGGCCGAGGCACAGAGGGAGTCTGGAGCTGTGGGAAGAGGGCCTGGCTCTGCTATGCTGCTGGCAAGCCTTTGGGCAGCCTCTCTTTTGGCTTTGGGGGCGCAGGGATTGCTCAGGGCTGGGGGAGAGCTGTTCTGAAACAACCAAGGGAAGCGGCAGTATTGTAAAGCTCATCGTCTCCTCATCATCATTCTGCACTCATCCACCGTATCTGATTTGAGGGCCTTTGGGACTGGCAGGAGAAACAGAAGGGGTGCTCCACTTTCGTTATGTCATGTGGAGCTGCATTTTATTCAGCTGCATTTCTAATTCCAACTTCCAACGCTTGTTCTCTTTGCTGTTCTCCAGGTTCCTGATCTTCTTCGATGACGGCTACGCTTCATATGTCAAGGAGTGGGAGCTGTACCCAGTCTGCAGGCCACGTGAGTGAGCTCTGCCCCTCCTGTGTCCTAACACTGAAATTGTATGGAGAGCCTTTGGGTATATGAAAGAGCCTGGGCTCAAAAGACAGGGAACAGGCTGCATGTCCCCTCCGGTGCTGTGCCTGTAGACATTTGCATATGAAGCTGGAGGAAACAGTGATTTATTTCCAGCAGAGTGAGTGTGCTGTGACTTCTTGCACTCTGGCTGCGTTAACCATGGCTGGATGCCCTACCACCAAAAATCCGGCCGCTCGGGATTGCTGCTTGATTGTTCTTGTGTAAAAATCCATCTGGGATCTCTTTAAAAAAGCACTAAAGATTCTCTTTGTAAGAGTCTTTCCTCCTCTTCTCTTTCTCCCGTCCATCCCTTTCTCCCGTCCATCCCTTTCTCCCGTCCATCCCTTTCTCAACAGTGAAAAAGACCTGGGAGGACATAGAGGATGTTTCCTGTCGCGATTTCATTGAGGAGTACATCACAGCCTACCCCAACCGTCCCATGGTGCTGCTGAAGAATGGCCAACTGATCAAAACGGAGTGGGAAGGGACCTGGTGGAAATCCAGAGTGGAAGAAGTGGATGGCAGTCTGGTCAAAATCCTTTTCCTGGTAGGACAATTTCCCTTCTCCCATTAGAGGCGGGAGATGGGCTTAAATTTCAGTCTTGTGGGGGCTGACTCTGTTGGGCTGATCAAGTCCAGTTTCCTTGCTAATGTCAGACAGGGTCCTGGAGCAAGCAGGTATTTTGCTTAGTAGGTAGACTGCCAATTTCTGCTGTGCGTTGATGTGAAGGTGAGACTCTTTCGTTTGCATGACAAAAGCTTCAAAAGCCTTTTAAAGCATTTTGCATGTGAAACTTTAAAGCGGTAGATGAATAAGAAACAAAATCCGTCATCCACAAGTATTTTATCCTGGTCCCTTTCTTGATGTAAACACCTAGCCGTGTCTTCTGTCCAAATACAAGTGCTGGTTTGAGAAGCAGGAGAGAAACTGAGCAGAAGCTGCGATATTCTGGTTGCTCAAATTCTACAGCTTGCAGAAAGGGGGCAGACGTACTATCTGTGCCCGCTTGGCTCCCTTCCTGTCTAGGTAACTGCATAGCCACTAGGGCTGGGGAAGACTTTGTGCACTTGCAAATTTAACCTCACCGTCCTAGAGCAGATTCGGTTTGTGCTGAGGAGTTATCTTGTCTCCTGAGGGAGTCTGGTTTCTCCAACAGTGCCTCGTTAGTCAGTTGTTGGGCTAAGAGTAGAACCGCATTTGAAGTTTGGGGTCTTGGTATTTGGCCTCTTTCTAGATTTAGTTTGTATTCAGTGTTCCCCCAGATACGATGAATTACTGCCTTTGTCCTCTCTTGGCTGCATGCTCTTTCAGGAGCCTTCAGGTCAATGCTTTGCCTCCTTTCCATTCGATTCTGCTCACCGTAAAAGCACACTGCTGTCTCCCGGGCCTATATTTTACCTCTGGAAGCTCTTACCGTAGGTGCTGTGAGTGTTGCCTTCTCCTTGCTGCAGGATGACAAACGTTGTGAGTGGATTTACCGGGGTTCCACACGCCTTGAGCCCATGTTCAGCATGAAAACTTCCACAGCCTCCACCCAAGAAAAGAAGCAAAGTGGACAAGCAAGGACTCGTCCCAATGTCGGTATGTAGCATCTTTTTCTTTAGTTTGTATCCTGGAATTTGAGTGAATGCATTGTGGGTTGGCGGGGGCGGGTGGGTTGGTTTTTGTTTGGTTTGGGTGTTTGTTTTTTTTTTTAGCAGAACTCCTGGAGATTTAAGATTTACAGTGGGCTTTTTCTCCTGGCATAAAGATGCCGGAAAACCAGACTGCAGATGTCTGAAATGGCCAGAATCTCTTTGGGGTGACTGGCTGTGACTCAGAGCTCAGCTGATGACCTGGTGTTAATTGCAAATGCCTCTGTTTTGGTTGCCTTTGGGAACTAAATCGATATTTTGTGGCTAGTGCAACAAACTTTGGTTGGTGGTAGAGACTTTTCTTGCTGATACTTCGCTTTTTCCCCTTCCCCACTAGGTGCTGTCAGGAGCAAAGGGCCTGTAGTACAATATACGCAGGATTTAACGGGAGCTGGTACCCAGTACAAACCCTTAGAGCAAATGCAGGCAGCCTCGCTGGCTGCACGGTCCGTTTCTCCACAGCCTGCTGAGATGGAGTAAGTACTTGAGTCAGTTCTCTGCTTCCACTACTACCTCCTTTGTGTTTTGTCTCCAGTGCTCGGCTCTTTCAGGCACCACCCTTTCTGTCTAGAGGAATCCTCAGGTGCAGGTTTCCTCCATGACTAGGCTTCTTTCCTGGTTACACAAATTGGTTTTAGTCATGCTTCTGGGGGAAACTATAGAAAAAGGCTGCTGGATAAGTAATTGAGGGCGGGAGAGCTGACAGCCCAGCACCCCCTGAGCCAAATGCCATGTTCTTACTCAGGGCTAAAGCTTCGCACTTGATGTATTTCCAAGTTAGAACGTTTGCTCCTTCTCTTCTGAAAATCTGAATTGCTCCCTCGTGTCACGATCCAGGCACTGGTCCCCGGCTGCCTTGTATTCCTCCACTTGGACTGACCTGCTCGCAGACCTCAATGACTTACGAGGCACTGAGAACTCGGGATCAGTGGTTGGTCTCGATGGTCACGGACCAAACCTGATAAAGCTCAGCCACGGCCAAGTCGCACACGTGCCTCCTGCTGCCAGGGGCTCAAGCGAGACGTTCTCGGAGGTGCAGGCTAGTGCCGAAGGAGGCCTGGATGAAGGAGGAACTCGGCCTTGTGATGAAGGGAGCGTGTTGGAGAACACCAGGGTATCTGAGCACGTGCTCTGGGACTTCGATAACTTTCTAGGGGAGAGAGATGCTGTCCCGGTTCTTTTTTGTCGCCACTGTGGATTTCCTATCCGAATTTATGGATGCCTGGCCCCCTGCCAGCATGTCTTCTGCTGCGACTGTGCCTTGCTGCATGGGCAAAAGGGAGAGAGGAGATGTCCCATCTGTAACGAACCTGTGCAACAAGTGAATCTTTATTCACCGGATGCTTTCTAGGTGTAGCAGCATCTAAGAAACCCCGCCTGCCCCCAGCCTCCGGTCTCAGGAGGGGGTTTCTCTCCAAGTACCAGTGCAATATGACCCATTCTGCCCCTGGATATGGGGGCTAACTTGGAAACGCTCCTCCCGTGCCATTCTGACCAAGACTTGACAATAATAGCCTTGTTCCTCATCTCATACGCAATCAAGAAGAGAGGCCGATGCCTCCACCGTCAGTCTAGGGCCCCACCGGTGAACGGAGGAAGAGCTGGGCTGTTGCCCTAACACTAGGGCAGCCTGAGCTGTCGAGGCCGTAGGAAGGATGTGCAATGACACGGCACGAAGACGATAAAGTTGGACTGCAGCGATCAGCCAGCCTGCAGAATCGTTGGCTGCCGAATCTCTCCTTTTCCATTTAACCACCTTGCAGTGGTTGCAAGAAACACTTTTTTTTTTTTTCCCTCTCCCCACAGAGGCTTTGACTTTAAGATCTTGTTTTCAAGTCTAATACAAGCAGACACTACAGACGTTGCCCTGCCCTGCTGTTAAATAATGAACTGCTTAAAGACAACTGTTTTTTAACATTGACTGAAGGCAGTGTACTATATCCATGTCCCCGCTGTCCTGAGGGATACTGTTGGGTTAAAAACACATTGGTTTTAGATGATTAAAACTGGGAGAATGGTTTCTTCGCTCTGGTGTTTTGTTTACTCTGAGGAAGGCCTGGTTCTCTTCCTTCTTTAGTCTCGCTTTCAAGTTCTTCTGTGGTGCCAGGGAGCTGCTGTCAGCCATTTCTGACTGTTTAAAGCCCGTTGATGGAAGCTTTTTTCTCTTGCTCTTGAATTTTGAAATGTGTGTTAACACCTTGCTTTTAAGGCAGATGTTTGCAGAAATGGTCACCCCCTCCTGCTCTCACTGTCTCCTCCCTTTCTGCCATGATAACATAACTCTGTTCTTCTACTTGTGGGAAAACCAGTAGCTGGTTTGGGGTGTTATTCTGTTTAATTGGTATAAATGGATTGAAAATCTCCGCTGTTGTTTTCTCAGAGTGCGAGGGCTAGTGTCTTCCAGGTGCCTCTTGCCTTCCCGATGTTGTTCGTCGGGCTGCAGAGGTGTTTGGGAGCCCCTCGTAGCCCTTTCGTCAGTGATGTTATTACATTCCCTTGTACAATCTTATCTTGTTACTTGCTACGGACAAGAGAGTCCTCTGTACTTCTTGTTGCTCCACTGCTCAGTACTGCAGCACTGATTTAGCCTCTGTAAACTCTCGCTTCTGCTATTGCAGGGATTTCTTCCTGTAGTGGCTTGTCCAGCTTCCTGAAATGAAGGCCTTGGACATCTTCGTTACGCTCCCTCTCACCCCCGTGCCTCGCTTCCCAATAAATAGCAGTATGCCAGAAGTAATTTTTAAATGTAGCTGAGTTCTGGCATTTGGTTTGGGTTGTTGCAGGATCGCTCTAGCACGAGTAGTTATAAATGAGCTGATGCTCACACTCGTTCGGAAAAAATCTGCTCGGTTTATCTTGGATGGGGCACTGTTGCTGACTTCTGTGGGGGAGCGTTATTTTGACTGCCCCTGTCTATGTCTACATCCTACCAGTTGTGTGAGCGTGCGTGCATCTTGCAAATCGCTTCCCTTCTTCCCTCGTGCAGGTGCTCCGACAGTCAGCTGGCCCAGTCGAGAAAGCAAGTGGCCAAGAAGAGCACTTCCTTCCGTCCTGGCTCCGTGGGCTCTGGGCAGTCGTCACCTTCTTCGCCTGTCCTAAGTGAAACACCTCCGGCGGGAAGGACTGGTGCGTCCCAGCAGCACCGGTAAGCCAAGCTTGTTCGCACATATTACAAATCCCTGCGTCCTTTTGAGAGTTTGGGATGCTCGTTTGGTTTAGTGCAGGTTTATTTTGTTGTGGACCGACACATTTATTTACCAGCTTGTCCGGTCCTGAGCATTTGTCTTCCTCTTACCTTGTTCTCCCTCCCGGACAACTGTTTGTTACGTTTTGTTGTTGGCTTGAGCTTGGAGGGTCTCTTATCAGTTCTGACCAAAACTTACCCAGTGGGACCCTGGCCAAAGCCTCTGACCCTGCTTGTTTTTAGAGGACTCTTGTTTCTACAAGGCTTCTGGGGCCAGGGGGGAACTGCTATTAATGTAAATCTGCAGGTGGCTTTTCCACAGTGGTGGCTTTGTGGCAATCAATCCCCAGCACAGAAGCTGTTGATCCCAATTCTGAGACCACAACCAGCTTGTGCTTGTTTCTGCTTCCCTAGGTCTGATTTGGGGGGGGGGGTTTGTGTGTTCTCTGCTGCTGGTAACGCTCCCTTTGGGGCCTGCCCAGTCTTGCCCCCAGGGGATGCTGGGGCTTGTGTCCAAGCAGCAAAGCCAACAGGGTGTCCCAGTGTGTAACTAGTAGCTGCTTTGGTAGGAATTAAGTGCCTAAAATCCCTTTGCAGCTCTTCCTTAAGCCGCAGTTGCTCAGTGTATGCCTTTTCCTATAACAGGCTCTCCAGCGGCCAGGCAGGCAGTGGCACAGCTCAGGTCTTCCATGGCATGATGGACCGCGTGCCCAACGAGCCCTCGTACCGAGCCCCGCTGGAGAAACTCTTCTACCTGCCACACGTCTGCAGCTACACCTGCCTGTCCCGTGTCCGTCCCATGCGCAGCGATCAGTACCGCAGCAAGAACCCCCTGCTCATCCCGCTGCTCTACGATTTCCGACGGATGACAGCCCGCCGACGGGTTAACCGCAAGATGGGCTTCCACGTCCTCTACAAGACGCCGTGTGGGCTGTGCCTGCGAACCATGCAGGAGATCGAACGCTACCTTTTTGAGACAGACTGCGACTTCCTTTTCCTAGAGATGTTCTGCCTGGACCCATATGTGTTGGTAGACCGCAAGTTCCAGCCCTACAAACCCTACTACTACATCGCAGACATTACCAAGGGCAGAGAGGACGTGCCGCTGTCCTGCGTCAACGAGATCGATAACACCCCACCACCGCAGGTGGCCTACAGCAAAGAACGCATCCCCGGCAAAGGGGTTTATATTAACACCAGCTGGGAGTTCCTCGTGGGCTGCGACTGCAAAGACGGTTGCAGAGACAAGTAGGTGACTCCTCGTGTGCCGCTGGGCCTGGAGGGTGGGGGACAGCACCTGGTTGGTGCTACCTGCCCTGATAACAGCCCAGGGTGGGCTTGCTCTGGACTTTGAGCCCACGCAGCTCTGGTGGGTCACAGGTTTGACTCCAGGTCAAGCCCTGTGTGCCCATCTCTCTGTGTATACGCGTATGGAAAGACGTGATTTCTTTTTCTTCCTGCAAAACCCGTGTGTAAAACTAACCTCTGGGGCATGGGTGGGTTTTGCTGTGTGTCTCTCTAGATCGAAATGTGCCTGTCACCAGCTGACAGTCCAAGCGACTGGCTGCACCCCAGGCGGGCAGATCAACCCCAATTCAGGATACCAGCACAAAAGGCTGGAAGAATGCCTCCCGACAGGGTGAGTAGAGCTGCGTCTTCTCCTTCCCTCGCAAATAACCAGCCCCAGAGACTTGGCCTCCGGTGCTATCAGAGAGGCAGTATTTCCCAGAGCTAAGTGCCCATACTGAAAACCTGCCTCTGTTCTTGATTCGTCTGCTAATGTGTGGCCCGGGATCTCTGTGCGTTACTGTAGTACCCGGCAACTACACTCTCCCTACTCTGCTGAGCTTTGAGTCGCTGCTGCGAGTCCCTTTGCATCATTCCTGGTACAACACCAAGTCTTGGGACATGGCTTTCTCAAGGAAGATGTCACTGTTCTCCTTTCTTTCAGAGTTTACGAGTGTAACAAGAGGTGCAAGTGCAACATCAACATGTGCACCAATCGCTTGGTCCAACACGGGCTCCAAGTCCGACTGCAGTTATTCAAGACGCAGAACAAAGGCTGGGGCATTCGCTGCCTTGATGATATTGCTAAAGGCTCTTTTGTCTGCATCTACGCAGGTAGGATCTTGCCCTGCTCAACAAGCAGGTAGAAGCCTCTTAGTTTTGAAACGGGTGCTGTGAATGAAAAGCCTTTGTTGAGCCAGTGCTCTTCCCAGCGGTCACATGTGTTCAGATATGAATCTGCTTTGCTTTGGTTAAGGAGGGGGGGAATAAGTATTTGAAAAGATCTGATTGTGTCAAGCTTGCATCAGGCCTGAGATCTAGGCTTTATCACAAAATGCAAAACCCCACAGAATGGGTGTGAAGCTCTTCCTGTGCTTGTTAAGGAGACAGGAAAGTGAAAACTTAGACCATGAACTTGCAACACTTTGATTTCCTGATTCATGCCCCTCCCTTGCCCGACTCTGAAACGAGATGCTGCAGAAACCAGTGTGGCTGCAGTGCCCATGTCAAGAGAAGCGCTCGGATCCCCAGAGCTGTTTCTGCGCTCGGAGGTTGAATCAGCCCATACCTCCTTCCTGTTTACATCGAACCAGTCGCTGGGACATCGGCACAAACCAGTAAAATGCAGAAGTTGCGCAGCATGGTTGCGTTAACTCTGAAATGAAACTAACCGCGGGCATTGCCTGAGCTCTGGTGCTCTGGTTTCTTGCCCTTAATGTTGCCTCTGCTACACTCTCACGTCCAGCCCTTCAAAGGAAAAGGCAGTCACCCTGTTTAAATTGCTGTTCAGAGATTTCCTTGTTGGAAGCCTGGGTGTTAGCAAGGGCCCGCTTTAGATCAACCATGTGCTTCACATTTCCATTACCTTGAGTATCAGGGTGATTTGTTGTCCTTTCCCAGCCCGGCTTTGGAATAAGGTGGTGTCAAGTCCTGTTTGTTCCTCAACGAGCCTTTGGGGAGGATAAAATGTACAGGGTAGGAATATCATCCCTGGAAAACTGATGCTTAGTTTTCTATTCCCCACCCCCAGGGAAAATCCTCACGGATGACTTTGCTGACAAAGAGGGGTTAGAGATGGGTGACGAATATTTTGCAAACCTGGATCACATTGAGAGCGTGGAGAACTTCAAGGAGGGCTACGAGAGCGACGCAAAATGCTCTTCTGACAGCAGCGGGGTGGACCTCAAGGACGAAGAGGAGGAAAACACAGGCACTGAGGAGCAGGAGGAGTCCAACGAGGACAGCTCTGACGACAACTTCTGCAAGGATGAGGACTTCAGCACCAGCTCGGTCTGGCGCAGCTATGCCACGCGACGGCAGACCCGGGGCCAGAAGGAGAACGGGCTGTCGGAGACAGCCTCCAAGGACTCGGGGCTCACCCGGCAAATCAGCCACGATGAGACGGCCGTGGCTGCCTCCTGTAAGCTGCCGGTGTCGGAGGAGACCTCCAAGAACAAAGTGGCCTCGTGGCTGAGCTCCAACAGCATGTCTGACAGCTTCCAGGACAATGACAGCGCCTCCTCCTTCAAGATGAGCGAAGGTGGCGAAGCCAAGGCCGGCAAAACGGAACTCCCTGGCGAGAGAGAGAAAGCCTCCGCTTCTGCCCTGGGCGACATGGATGGAGAGTCAAAGGCATCGAAGAAAGATGTAAGGGAGGGCTGTGGGACGGGGAGATGAACATCCCTCCTGCCCTGGGTGCTACACGCTTGTGCAGCTCTGAAAGAGGGAGCCCACCACCTGCCTGCGTACCTGCGGTGGTGCGGAGAGTGTTCAGACAGGGCTGGGGACAACAGGGAGGTGGAGGTGGTCTCTGTCCACCCCCTGCTCTGGAGAGGGGACTTGGAGACCCACTCTGTGGGACGGGGAGGGTGGGAGACCTGTGGTTGTAATTTGGCCCTCCCAGAGCACCCCCAGGACTGGGTGTCGTGGGGACAGCCGGCTTCTCACACCCGGGCTGGTGTTTGGGGAGCATTTCCACGGAAGCGCTGAAGAGTGCTCCAAAAGGGAGAGATCTTAATCTTCTCTACTTTTTCCCTCTGCAGGAACCTGAAGATCCAACCAAAATTCCCGGGTAAGGTTCCTTAAATCATATTTTCCTGCTTTTTATTTCCAAATATCGCGCTGAATGAAGTGCTGCAACTCTAGGGCTGCCCCTTAACTCTATGAATGCCACTGCCAGAGTAAACTGAGAGGTCGGGAGGGTTTGGGCTGTGCCCCAACGTGCGCCGGCAAATTAAACGCTTGGAGATGGCCGGTCTTGTCCAGCTCTCGGCTTTGTGTCTCTGCCTGGCCTGCGGACCGGCTCCCTGGAGATTTGAGTGTGACCCGCTCTTGTCCTCGCCCCGCAGGCTAAGCGACTTGGGAAGGATGTATGGCTACAACCCCAGCCCTCCCAAACTGGAGGGGATCCGGAGGCCAACGAGCAAGACCGCTCTGCTCCAGAGTCGACGGCATTCTCTCGCCCCGCAGCCCACCACGGATGTAAGCAGTGATCCTTCGGGCTCCAGACGTGGGCTGGAAGGGGTGGGCCTGGCTCTGCCTCACAGCTCCAAACTGGTTTGATGAAGGCCTTGAACCTCTCTTTGGGTTGTTTCTATATTGCTTTCATTCCCAGTTGAGCACCAGCGCAGGGCTTGTGGTTTGTAGTTGTGATTTCCTGGAGGGGGTTTGGTTTTCTTCAGACAGTGGGGGCCTTTCATGATTCTGAAAGCCCAAAAAAGAGGACAACGTGGTGCTTGGGCCATGTGTTATAATGAAATGCAGCACCGTGGTTCACATATCTAGCACACCAGGGACCCATTGCTTGGCAGAGACGGGTCTAGGAAGTCATCCTGGGGGACGGTCTTTGGTTTTTTGGGGTCTTCTCCCTTCCTTGCAAAACCCAGAGCACCTAATGGTGCAGGCTCGTGAGTCTCTGGCAGTCTGGGTGCTGCAGGACTAACCAGCCCCATGAAACCCCGCTGCCGTTTCAAACATTGGCTTGTGAGATGGGGTTTCTGTCCCGTTCCAGCTCTGTGAGATGGGGTTTTTGTCCCATTCCGGCTCTGTGAGATGGGGTTTCTGTCCCGTTCCAGCTCTGTGAGATGGGGTTTTTGTCCCGTTCCGGCTCTGTGAGATGGGGTTTCTGTCCCGTTCCGGCTCTGATCGCAGTGTCCGCACGTGTGATCCACCTAAAAAGGGTTTATTAGAGCACAGAAGTCCTCTGTTAAAGGAGCAAAATACTGCTGGGGAAAAAAGGGAGCCCTGAACGTCACTTGGGAATCGATGGAGCGATGCTCTCCGCTGACCCGGGCGGCACTCGGGAGCTGTTGATGCCTTTCTGCAGGACGTGCTGACGCTGTCGAGCAGCACGGACAGCGAGGGGGAGAACGGGCAGGCGGTGGCGGGGCAGGCCCAGGGCACCACCAACGACAGCGACGACATCCAGACCATTTCCTCGGGCTCTGAGGAGGAGGAAGGGGATGACAAGAAGAACCCCTCGTCTGGGTCAGGTGAGGATAGCAGCTGGGGGAGGAGCGAGGGCCGAGCGCTGAAAGTACAGAGGTACAGCAACAAATTTTGGCCAGAAACCACCAGGAAGGGCTGATGAGGACATAGCAGCTGTGAGCGTGGTGCGTCCTGCGCCGAGCACCTCTGAGCTATGTCTAACGACCGAGGTCTGAAGCTTCCCCACGTGGTGTTTGAGACATAACTGCAAAACCCAGTCCCCAAGTACTGGATATTTGCGGATATCTAAAAAAAAAGCAACTGTGAGACTTAGTGTGGTGGGTCTCCAGGCTCCGCTGGGTCGAGCGGAGAGCTGGGAGATTCCCAGCAGCCATCCCGGGGTGGTATTTTCGTTCTGAGCTGCATCCCTAAGGGGTTTATTACGCCTGCGTGAAAGAGGAGAGCATCTTGGGCCAGCAGCTCTACCGTGGGGTTCCTTTTCTGGAAGATGGAGAGAGGAACGCGGCGGCGTTTGTTCCTCTCTTGCGGCAGGTCCTGTGAAGAGGCAGGTGGCGGTGAAATCCACCCGAGGCTTTGCCCTGAAATCAACTCACGGGATCGCCATCAAGTCAACCAACATGGCAGCGGCCGACAAGGGCGAGAGCGCGCCCGTCCGCAGAACCACCCGCCAGTTCTACGACGGAGAGGAGTCCTGTTATATCATCGACGCCAAGCTGGAAGGGAACCTGGGCCGGTACCTCAATGTGAGTCACTGCCCTCGGCAGGGGACAAAAAGGGAATGTCCCTTGGCAGCTGAGAAGGCAAAGGGACGTATTTGGGGCGACCTGTCCTTTCAGCGGGCCTGTTCCTCCCCAAGGCTAGATAGATACAGTAAAAGAAGTGGGAAAAGAGCAGGGCCAGGAGGATGAGCCACCCCCCCGACTGAAACAGGGCAGCTGCTCCGGCCCCGTGACGCGTGGTAAGCAGGATGGCCGAGTCAGTCCTTCCAGCGACCGTTACCTTTGCGAGGGTGGATCTTATGACTCACGCCTGGTGGTGCAGGCAGGGGAGGCAGTGTGTCCTGTTTCAGCAGGCTTACGCTGGATGCAGCGGACAAATCGGGAACGCTGCTTGTTTATAAAGCCTTGTGTTTACTGCTGGCTGGTTCACAGCCCTCCCGATGCAGGAACTTGCTCACTGTGTTTGTCTCCGCTCCCTGTACAGCATAGCTGCAGTCCCAACCTCTTCGTGCAGAACGTCTTTGTGGACACCCACGACCTCCGCTTCCCCTGGGTCGCTTTCTTCGCCAGCAAGTGAGTCGCGACGCACTTGGGGACGGGCTGCCGGTTCACGGGGCTCGGTTCGACCCAGCTCCTTGGCCAGGGCTGCGTGACCAGCGTGGGTGTTTCCTACTGGTAACCGCTGTCCCCAGTTTGACACCGGCCTGAGTGGGGAGACGAGTGCTGGAGATTCTGGTGCGATTTGCACCAGTTTTAGACCTTTCCAAAAGGGAGAATTAAGCACGGAGCAGCCAGCTGCCCAGCTTGTTTGAGTCACAACCCTCACAGGCAGCGCCGGGCGGTGGCGAATCCCTGCCACGTGCCTCTCGGGCACCGCAAGTGTGGCGTCTGCCCTGTGAAGCCCCACGGGAGTGATTCATCGGGGAACTTTGTCCCTTTGCTCGCTGCGGAGCCGAAGGCAGCCGCGCTGGCTGCTTCACCCTTGGCCCCAGGGGAAGCCGGACCGCGCCATCCTGTCCAGAGAGGTCGTATGTCAGCATTGCTCTCTGCTAGCAGGAGGTCCGGCTTATCCTCCTTTTTGGAATGGCCTCTCCTCCCAGCCTGTGCTTTTCTTTTTCCCCTTCCCCAGGAGGATACGAGCCGGCACGGAGCTGACATGGGATTACAACTACGAAGTGGGCAGCGTGGAAGGCAAAGAGCTGCTGTGCTGCTGCGGGGCGATCGAGTGCCGAGGGCGGCTGCTGTGAGCCAGATCCCTCTCGACCGCAGGCCTGGTGCTGACTTTCCCTTTGTGAGGGTAAAGTTTCTTCTCAAGAGGTGGTTGTTTAATAGTAACCGTTCCGAAGCCGAGTACAGCGGCTTCCAGTTCTCCCATTCACTTGAAAATTACAGCGGCAGATGGACGCGGAACAGAAACGTAACCTGGCACGTGCGCGAGGGCCACGAGGAGCGGGCTGATGCCCAAACGTGGCGCCGTGAGCTTCGCTTCTACCACGTCCCAGGGGCTACCATCGCTCCGTGGGAGGACAATCTCTCCCTTGGCGCCGCAGGAAAGGCCATTAGCCAAACCCTTACCTGCCTCGGCTGTTGACAAGCCGCTATTCCTGCTCTCTTCCAGCTCGCCACTAAATTTAAGACACAAATCCCTGGGCAGCTACAGCTCGCGCTGGCGTTGCTGCCGGTTTTCCAGCAGGAAACACTTCACCAAGATGCCAGGGAAGTGCTTCACGCTTGGGACTGAGCCGTTGGTGTCCCTGCAGCCTCGGGACTGGACTGGGAGGGAGCGAGGATGGTGGAGATAAGCCCAGTAAGAGCGGACCAAGCTGGATTTATAGCGGTGACGTGAATTTAAGTGGGAAAAAAAAAAAAAAAAAAAGCATCTGTCTTCAACTGTGATATGTTGTAAAGAATCTTTTCATTGTTAAAAAGCAATAAAGTATGTTTTTCTATTTAAAAAAAAAAATTTTGCCCTGAACTTTAGACACGGCAGAAAAAAAAAACCCTGAAAGAGCAGGATTTAACCACTTCCTTCATCCTTTTTTCCACAGGGCTTGCAGGAAAACTGCCAGAGGCCGATGGGCCCAGACAGGCCGAGATGTGCACGGGCACGGGGAGGGCAGCAGCCTCCCGCAGGCATTTTCCCCTTTCCTTCCTTCTAGCAAAACAAATACTCCTTAAATCCTCCACTTGTTAAAAGTAAAGAGAAACTCCTTGAACTTTTCTTGCTAGGGAGCAGATTGGATGCCGACTGCCTTCTCCCACCGGCCGGGGAGATAACCGTAGGCTCAAAATACGGAGTTCGGCTTAAAACGCTGCACCGAAGTTGCAGTTGAGGCAGCCTTGAACTTGACTCGATCAAACCTGCTTTGGGCACCCGCGGCTGGGGGTAGGGAAGGGCAGCGCTGGTGTGGGCGGCCGGGGAGGGTGGAGCAGCCGCCTGCCGGCCTGGTCCGGCTGCTGGACACGAACCCAACGGCGGCTCCACAAGTAAAACTCGCTTTTTGGTTCCATTTCCCCCGCCCCGGCAGCA
Source organism: Balaeniceps rex (assembly GCA_013401315.1). Classification (NCBI taxonomy): domain Eukaryota; kingdom Metazoa; phylum Chordata; class Aves; order Pelecaniformes; family Balaenicipitidae; genus Balaeniceps; species Balaeniceps rex. The sequence continues at coordinate 18,489 of VYZW01023615.1, forward strand.
ATGCACGATTTCAGGTGTTGGGTTTTGGCTTTTTTTGGGGGCAGGGCTTGTACCTGCACATGCAAAGGGTTCACTAAACCACCGTGAACACAGGCTGAGAGAGGCAGATTTGGGTTTTTTTTTCACAAATTGGAATCAAATCTCACATCCCCCACCAGCTGAGGTGCAAAACCCTGGTCTGGGGGAGGCTGGAGCAGCAAAAAAAGCAGGTTCCAGCCGCCACCCCCATCCCTGGGGCACCCAAACCGACACCAGCGCCCAGCTCGTGCCGCTCCGCGCTCACACAAGGGAGGCTTTTTTTTCCATGCTGACTAAACTTTTTTTTTTAAAAAAAAAGAAAAAAAAAAAAAGGCAAAAACCAACCCACACCTTTCCAGGGCCTCCGCGAGCTCCAGTTCCCATCCTCAGCGTCCACCTGAATAGCAGCTTTGTCATCCTGGCAGGGCGAGGGGGCGGCCGCTCCGCTGGCAGCAGGGCCAGGGCTCCTCAGGCTGGGTTTGAAGGCATGGAAAGCTTTGGGGGAGCGGGGAGAGAGATAAAATATCAAAAAATCCTCAAATCTGCCCGTTTTTAGCATTGCCTACATGAAAGCTAAAGGGGGGGCTGCGCCAAAGCCATCACCCCCAAACCCCTGCAGGGCCCAGGGCCGCTGTCCCAGCCACAGAAGATGCCCAAGCCCTTTATTTTTTTTTTTTATACCTAACTTTATTAGTTTTTACCTTTTAATATATTTAACATTTTATTTTTTTTTTTTTTAAAAAACAAAAACAACAAAACACATTTTGGTCTGACGTTGGTTAATGGTCCTCTTCCCCCACCCCCTCCGCACTGGGAGGTCTCGCCGCATCCCTGGTGGATGTGGGAGACGGAGCCAAGCCCGGCTCCTTCCGTCTTCCAAATAAATAGAAACCAAGGAAAAAAAAAAAAAAATCAGTTGCAAATTTGTCCTGTTACAGCTGGGGAAGGGACTGGGAGAGGCCGCGGAGAGGGAGAGGCTCGAAACCCATTTACAGAAGAAAAATGAGGGGATTAAACTCCTCCGTGAGACGCTCGTAGTGACTAAACCCCGCAGCTTCCTTCCCCCGAGTACTTCCATAGTGTCATCTCATCGCTCAGCCACGAAAACACCCAGGGCTTCCTCCGCTCCTCCCTCCCAGCCCTCCGAGGGCGGCGGAGCAGGCGCTGCGCCGGCTTTTCCACCGCCCTCGGTGCCGGCAGCGAAGCCGGGCCCGGGATCAGGGAAGGGGCTTTTTCCCCGGTGTTTGAAGAGGCAGCTGGAGGACGCGCTTCCCTCCGGCAAGGGGATGGCGGGGAAAAGGGGGAATAACGCGGGGCTGGAGCCCGGCGAGGGGCTGGAGCCGAGCTCTCCGGCCACAGCCGACCCGAGGGGGCTGCGGGGAGGAGAAGGAGCCGTCCCGGAGGGACGCTGGCGGGAGCCGTCCTTGCTCTGCCTGTCCCGGGGCACCGCGGTGGATTAAGGCAGCAGGTGAAAGGCAGAAAGGGCACCAACGGTGAGCGTGAGGTGGAGAAGCAGCGACCGCTGCCGCCCCCAGAGCCGCAGCCCCTCTCCAGAGGAGGCAACGGAGGGGGCTGGGGGCCGAGACGGGCTCTCCGGGGTCCCAGTTTGCTCTGCTGGACCGGGGAGGGGAGAGGATGGAGGGGACGGGGACCTTGGCGCTACGCGAGGGTGGCAGCGGTGGGATTTGACATCTCACAGGTTTGGCCTCCGGCAGGGCCCCCAGCCGCCCCCGCAGAGACGGGGCGAGGGCGCTCAGTCGGTTTTGCGGTGGTTGTTGTTGAGGACGGGGTGGCCGTTGGAGAGGGGCCCGTTCTTCGCCGCCGCCTCCTCCTCCTCCTCCGAGTTGTCTGTCTCATCACGGTCGCTCCTCTCGTCCTCCACCACCTGTGGGGGGAGAGGGAAAGCAGGGGGCTCGCTCAGCGGCACCTTGTTTTCCTGCCGTGCCTCAGTTTCCCCCATCGCAACCACCGCGGTTTCCTCTCCACCCCGATCCCTCCCTGCCAAGGACTCCCCAGGACTCGGGAAGCCAAGTGCAGTCCGGCTTCGTGGTTTGGGGGTCCCCCCTGAAACCCCCCCCACCTCCACCTTGCTCCCAGGGCAGACCCGCGCCCTCCAGCCACCCCAAACCGCATCCGCCGGGTCCGGACACAGCCCCTTTGCCCCGCAGCAGTGTCGCCCTGCGGGACCGAGAGCCCCGAGCCATCCCCAGGCCCCCTCTTGCCTTTCCAGTTATGAACTTCTGGGCCATGCGGATGATGAGGTAGGCCCAGAAGATGTGCAGCGACTGCAGCACCACCATCATGAAGTTGAAGAAGTAGTAGCCGAAGAAGGCGGGGTAGAGATCCAGCGGATAAACCACCGTGCAGTGCATGATCCTGCCGGGAGAAGCAGCTCCGTTACGGGCAGGGACCGGCATCCCGCCCCCATGGGCCTCCCCGCTCCATGCCTCAGTTTCCCCACCCGTTCACCAGTGGCGCTCACCAGAAGGGCAGGATGACCAGGCGGGTGATGATGAAGACGGCGGCGAAGACGATGAAGATGTTATTGCAGGTGTTTCTCCAGCCGGCGTAGTTAAACATCTTGGCGGACTGCGGGGGCAGAGGGGGGGGGTCAGGCGGGGAGGGGACACGGGAGGTGGCCGTGGCGGCGTGGCGGGGGACGTACCTCCAGCAGATAGTCGGACGAGTCGTGCAGGGCCATGATGAGCGTCCCCGCGCGGATGTAGTTGGCGAACCAGGAGAAGCTGATGAGGATGATGGTGGCGACGTGGTGGATGATTTGCTCTTTGAAGTCCTGCGCCCAGGGAAGGGGGAGCCGGGGGTTACAGCAGCCGGGCTCCAACTCCCGGCGCCCCGCCATCCCTCGCGTCTCCAGGATCCCCCCCATGGCCCCAGATCCCCCCAGCCCACTGGTCCCTAACGCCCACCACGAGGGCGAAGAAAACCCTGCCAAGACCTCCCCGTGCCTGCCAGCCCTGTCCGCAGAGCCCCGCTGTCGCAGCCCACCTTGCGCTTGACGTCGGAGGCGATGCTGAAGAGCAGGGACCAGTAGAAGGAAAGCTCGATCATGTAGTACCAGTACTGGGAGGGCAGCATGCTCTGAAAGCCGAGAGACAGGCTGGGGGGGATCCTCCATGTGCCCCAGGGGGGCTCAGTCCCCTGCCGGAGGCACCAGCCAGACCCACGGGTATCCTGGGGATTCTTCTGCACCCCACGGCGTGCGAACCCCTCCTCCGTGCATCAGCCAAACCCACACGGGTGCCAGAGACACCGCGCAACCCTGGAGAGACCCTCCCGCACCCCTGGGGGCTCTGGTTCCCATCTCCCAGGCAGCTCGCGGGGGCAAAGAAGGGCTGCGGGATGGCGATGGGACGGGGTCGGGCGCTCACCTGGATGGGGTATCCCTTCCACACCTCCCGGAGGTCGTAGAACCAGGGTTTCTGCGGGATGCGGGGAGGAGAGAGAGACAGAGAGGCGTTAGAGGGGGCCGGGGGGGGCCGACGGGGCCGGGCGCGCGCAGGGTGGGGGCCGGTACTTACATCCACTATGACAGCTATGCCAGCAATGAAAGCAATAAGGTAAAACGTGAATCGCCAACTGGAAAAAGGAAGCAGACGGTCCTCAGACGGGCACCGGGGCGAGGGAGGGAGAAGGACGGACCCACCGACCCCACATTCCACCCTCCCAGCGTGGCTCCTGGCCACGAGGGTGCCCCCACAGCACCATCCGCCGCAGGGACGTGGCCCGCAGGGTGACGGTGACGCCGGGCGCGGGGTCTCACCTGGCCTCCCTGAACTTCTTGAGCAGGCTGGGCCGGTCTTGGTTGCGGCGGCGGCGAAACCAGCGCTCCACCTGCCGCACCGTGCAGCCGCTCTTCTTTGAGAGCATCTCCACGTCGGCCTGGGGGACAGCAGGGACGTCACCGCTGTGCCCCAGCTCTGCCGCTCGCCCTCCCCCAGCCACGTCAAGCCCCTTTTGGGGACCCCTTTCTCCTCACCTGCTTGGGGTGTTTGGTGGTGGCAGCATAAAACTTCTCCAGCACGGCATTGGGGGTGGCTTTTAACCTGATCTTCTCCTTGACGTTCAGCAGCCCGGCCAGTGGCGTGGCCACGTACCTGGGGAAGGAGCAGGGGGACATAAAATGTCCCCATTTCTGCGTCACCTGGCTGATGCAGCCCCCTCAAAGCCACCCAGGGCCCCACAGCCACCAGTGCCTCAGTTTCCCCATCCCACTACTGCTTCTCCAAGGTGGGTTTTACCACGGGGGAATCCCCCAGGTCCCTCTGTCACCCCAGGGTTGGGGACCGGCCCCCCACAAAGTGGCAGGGCCGTATCCACCCCGGCAAAAGGTGCCTCCCCCTTCTCCCGCCATCCCAACAAAGCCCTGTCTGTTCCCGGCCTCGGCTCGCCATTGTTTGCCCAACAAATCGCTCCTTAAACGCCAGGGCCAGCAGCCGACCGTGCCGCGATAAGGGCGGCGGAGGATGCACAAAGCCGGGCTTGTGCGGGGCCGCCGGGGGCAGGCCCCAGCCCTAAATGTGGGCTGGGGGGGGTTAACTGCACCCCATAGCAGGACCCCTGGGGTGCCACAGCCACCCCCAACCAGGCTGAGGTCAGGGCGACGCGTCCAGGGGTTCATCACAGCGTCTCCCCAGCACCACACGCAGCCCCCGGGGGCTGGATCAGGGTCCCCCACCCCAGAGAAGGGACTCACGTCTCAAAGAGGTGCCGGACGACGAGGAAGAGGAAGGCCAAGGGGAGGGTGATGTAGAGATCGGAGGCTTTGGCGTAGACTCGCCCATCCCGGTCCTCCAGGTCGGCCCAGGTGAGGTTCTCCGGGAGCCAGAGCCGTTCCCACCAAAAATAGCTGTACAAGGTCTGAAACATGCTGGGGGGGAAGGAGAGAGAGAGAGGGAGAGGTGAGGGGGGCACCTCGCGGTGCTGAGGAACCGGGAGGCCCTGCACGGAGGCGGCTGGTCGGACCCTGGTCCCTGCTCGCAGCTGGTCACGTCTCCCTCTGGCCGGTGGCACCGGCGCGGGCTGCAACGCTCCGGCTGGACCCGGCACCCCAAGCCCCACCTCGGCTCCCGGAGAGCCCCCGGCCACGCCACGTGCTGGGGAGGGTCCGCAGGCCGGTGAAATCTCTGCCGTGCCGCATGGAGCGGCCGGGCGCTCGGCTCCGGCAGAGAGGGACTTTGCTCCCTGCAGCGGAGAGCTCAGCGGGTGATGATTAACCGAGGCCGGCTCTCGCTTCCGACTGGTGGGACGGATCCTTGGCACTGGCCAGAGGGAGGAACGGGGTTCCCGGTCCAGTTCCCCCGATGGCATCGCACAGGGACGGGCACAACCCCGGGATGGCGGCAGGATGAAGACGAGGGGAGAAGCCCCCCACACCGTTTCTCTCCCCAGCGCTGTGTCCGCATCCTGGGGTTGATCCCGGGCGCACAGCCCAATGCCGGGGGGAGAAACCGAGGCACGGAGCCCACCGCCACCCCTCAGCCGGGCAGCCGGACCCGGGCGGCCGCACGGCGCAGGATTAGGGATTTGCCAGCGGCACAATGAGCACCTTTGTGCCCTAAAAAGGCGCCGTGCGACTCCGGACGGGCACGGGGAGGGAGAGGAAGCCCGGCGCTGTCACCATCACCGCATGGGGAAGCCACCTTGCCGTGGGGTCAGCACATGCCGGCTTTTCCTTCCCCTCCACGCTAGCACCTCCTGGCATCGGCCACGAGCCGGTTTTCCCCCCCAGAGAGCTGAGCCCGGGCTCTGGGGGGCTGGGATGGGGACCGGGGGGGTCCTGTCCCCCGGGAGGCAAATCCCCAGTGCGGAGCAGAGATTTAGGCGAGGGACGAGCCGGCTTTGCTCCCGGCGGGGGGGAAGAGGAACCACCGGGGCCAGTTTCGCAAGCCAAGGCGGGAGCGTGCCCCGATACGGGACGGCGGTGCCGCAAACGGGCCGTGGGCAGGTAACGGGCAGGGCAGGCAGGGCAGGCAGGCGGTACGTGGGAGGACTTGGGGTGAGGCCCGGGTCAGGGCTGGCAGCATCTTCTCCCCCCGGGGAACCAGGAATGCCGGGGCCCAGCTGTGGTGCCAGGGATGGAGGGGAGCCGGAACGGGGGGACCGCCGAGCTCGGGGGCGGGGGGCCGGTACCATCAGCTGGGCCCCCCCCCGGGGTGATTTTAGGAGCGATCCTGCTGGAAAGTGAGAAAATCCTGAAATTTTTAGGTTATGGAAGAAAAAACGGGGCTGGGAGCATCGCTGGGCACCGAATCCCGGCCGGGACCCAGCACCGGCAGCTCCTGGGGTGTCCCCCCCCG
>VYZW01023616.1:0-16815 GCA_013401315.1 Balaeniceps rex
CGGCCCGGCCCCGGGCGGTGGCTTCACCCCCGCGGGGCCGGGCCGGGGACGCTGGGTGCCCGGTGCGCCCACTCACCGCCCCGCCGGGGGGGACCCCAGTGCGGGGCAGGGACCCCAGTGCGGGGCTGGGATGGACCCCGGTGCCGGCCAGGGACCCCAGTGCTGGGCAGGGACCCCTTACAGCAGGGCAGGACCATGCCCAGCATTCCCAGGCAGGACGCAGGCAGCTGCCCGTCACGCAGCCCAGCAGTGCCGCCAGCAGAGCAGGGCAGCTTGTAGCTGGGGGGCCTCAGGTGGTAGCTGGCATGGGGCAGGTGTCTGATACGGCACCATTGGGAAACGAACCCTCGTACCCTCTTGTTTGCTCCAGGAACGTGTGACTTACTCCTCTTGGTATGCAGTGCTGGGCGGCGATCTACCAAACCTCAGCACTACCCTCTTGCCTTTACATTAGCCATGATAAATGACAACCTGGCCGTGCCTTTGACGTTAAAAATGGCAGCCACGCACGTAGTGATAGTTGTCTCCTAGTTTATTGACCATATCTCTACTATGCAAAGCTAAACATTACAGACACACTGTTTTACTTCTTTTGTGGTTGCAACCCGCACACCGCTTTTATGACCTGTCCTCAGCTCTCAGTGGCTTCTGCCACCCTGGGCCACACTCTGGGCTGACAAAAATCAGCCGTGACCTCAGGGCTGAAGTCTCCAGCTATCAGCATGGCTCCTCTGGGTTCCACTAGATGCCCATCACTGTGGCATCTGACCATCTACTCACCAGGCCTCCCAGTTACACTCCCCAGTCCACAGAGTACAAAGCTGAGGCTGTGGCTTCGGCAGTGAGGATGCCATAGCCACATCCTGCCGCAGGGACAGAGCTGCCGGGATGTACCTTTGCTGCCAGGTTATTAATAACAGGTCAGCGCATAGCCTGGCGTCAAGGAACCGGCACCCCGCACATGTTCACTTCAGCTCTGTTGAACTTACTCTGTCTCTTTCCCTCCTTTCTTTCTCTCAGTGAATTTGACATTATGCAGATTTTAGTGATGCAAATTTGGTCTAGTCCTGAGACCAGAGTGCTTCACGCTGCACCCCAGAACTGCTTGCAGGGGCTGCACTTCCTCACCTAACAGGGCTCCCACCAGACCCCAGCCACCAGCACACCCATATTGCATGTTCAATGAGAAAATGGGGTCTGAGCCCCTTATCTGGGGCACTCGGCCTCAGTCAAGAAGCCCTGGTAAAGTGCTGACACCGCCTCTCCCCTTAAAACAGCCTGTCCTCACATCGTCCCGTGAAGGGAAAGCCAGACAAGTAGCAAGCCCCAGTGTCGGACAGCAGCCAGACCCCTTCGCGGGGGAAAGATTTAACACAGCAGTTTAAAAGCACAGAGGTGACCCTGCTAAGGAAACGTCCTGGTTGAATTTATTTTAATTAAAGTGCCTGAGAGAACATATCCATTTCTGACACCATCTGGGGCTTTTTACTTCTGAGAAACTGAAAACTCAAATAGTAATCTTTTTTTTTTGTTGGTTAGGGTGTTCTGGCTTGGGCTGCATTATTTTTTGGCAAGAAAAGTGTTGATACCCTTGAAAGCTTTCACCTTCCTTAAAAAAAAAACAAATCAACAACAACCAAACCACAAAACCAATCAAAACCAACCAAACCTTCCACGGATGAAAATAAAATGTCCTGACCGGCCTGACTTCCCTCCTGCCTGGGCAAGTGCCTGGCGTGCCCGCAGCCACGCACACCAACACGGGTCCCGAGGTGGAACCCCCCCTCCACTTGCACGGAGGCTCCCGCGGTGGCCGCAGTCGTTCCAACAGCCCCGACTGCCCCGAGCTCCCAGGAGCCCACAAACTGCATCTGATCGACAGAAGGGAGCGTTACCTCTGCTGCTGTTGCGCTGGGAGAGAGGCTGGAGGCTGCGGTCGGTCACCACGGCCAAATCAGGTGATAACCACGTGGGACGCGGCGTGGGGCCCCTGCCTGCTGCATGCGGCTGCATAATCCCTGGCAGTGGTGCAGGCAGCAGGCAGGCAGCACCCGCGCACCGCCGCGCAGCCTGGGCACTCCCACACCCTCCTGGAGGTGCTGGCAGCTGCCTGCGCTGCTGGCGATACCTCCCCGGGATGTCCACAGCCTCCTGGCACTGCAGCATGGCCCCATGGGCAAAGGAAAACCCAGCAGCAAACGGCTCCAAGCGTGGCCTGGGAAGAGGTGTGCTCCAAAAGCTTCCTCCACAGCTTGGCAGCTCCACAGGGGAGCATGGGTCCCGCTCCGGCCCCTCTGGTTTCCCCTGCCGACTGCTGCTGGGGGAACCTGGACGTGCTGGGAGGGGAGCACGTGGGGGCTCTTAGGCTGGAGCACAGAAGCCCAGAGCCCCGACTCAGCTCGTGGCAGGCAGGTGAAGGAGGCAATGAGATGATTTTTTGCATTCCCAGGCCCAAGATGCAGAGCTCAGAGCGGTCTTTTGGCTGCTCTAACGTTCTGCGTGTGTTTAAAAGCCCAAACACCACATACGTGATGTGCTGCCTCTTGTGTCGCTGCCCATCTTCTCCACCTTGCAGCAGAGGACGAGCCCTGCCTCTGCGCAGCCCTGCCGGTCGAATGGGGCTGGAGCGACCTCCGTGCGAGGCTGCGCGGTGCCCGAGCACTGTGGTCCCCTGCGCAGCACCCGTATGCGGAGGCGACATGCCCAAGGGCCGGGCTTTGGCATGGGCAGCCTTCCCGAGGGCTCAGCCCTTTTGTTTCCATGCCTTTGGTTTCGAAAGTTTCCTGCAGCTATTTTCAAGTGGTTCTTTTAGAAACGCTGCTCTTCCCAGCCTAGGCAAAAATCCCAGTGTGCCTGCAGATGCTGAAACGCTGCGGTTTATAGATGCACTTCGACTCAGACCTCCCAAAGCAGATTGGGGGGCTGCCTGGCACCTGCACACACTGCAAAGCTGGGATGCTGCACCCAGCCTTCAGTGATGTATCTCAGAAATACGCTTTCATGAGCCTTGCTGAGCCAAGGACCTCTGCCAAGCAGCAGGAATTCAGTATTTCCTAAGAAGTCCGACCTATGGGAGCGGGGATCTGAACTAAAGGGGTGAACCCAAACGTAGCGCACACCCCCGTCAGCGGCTATCTCCTCACCAGGCTGCCCCGGCACTGGGCAAGGGAGCCAAGGCTCCAGCAACACGTGCACATCAGCAGACGGGTATCGCGAACGCTGGGCAGGGCTGACGGACGCGGTGACGGACGCGGTGACGGACGCTGAGCAGGCCAGGGGATGCACAGCAGGTAACGTGCCAGCGCTGCTGCTCTGTGCTCGGCTCTCGCTGGAGCTCGGCTATTTCGGCTGCATCTGCAGCCCCAGCGCTCCTTGGCGAGGGGCCCCACCCTGCGAGCAATAAACACATACAGCCTTCTGGGAAACTGCAGGCTTTCCGGTCAGATGCTGCGAGGGAAAATCAGGAGGGGGAAGGCATGACAATTAAACGAGGATTACGTAGCACCCTCGGAGAGAAAACCGGTTGCCAAACACAAAGAATCGCAGAGTACCATCCCACATCACCCTCCCTAGTGCTCCCTCAGCCTGACAAACATCAGCAAAAGCCTAATTAAGCTTTCCCAGCCTCTTGGGACAACAGTGAGGGTCAGTGCCGCCGTCTGCAAGCCACAACCTTAGTCTCAGAGCAGTGACAGGTCTTGTTGAAGACCCCCAGGAACCCCAGCCCAGCTCCCAGCCGCAGCATGGCCCCGCTCCGACAGTCCGGAGGCGAGCACGGCTGCGTGAGATGGCTTCGCTTCCCAGCTGTGCAAAGTGTCACAAGACCTTTAATAGTCACACACAGCCATGAAATTCTGCCCAGAAAGCCGTTCCCCTGAGGGCAGGGGCTGGCAATGCCCACAGAGGCTGTGGGACAGACGCACAGCAGGCACGCTGCAGAGGGACAGGGAGAGATCAGGCAGGGCTGCAGAGCAGCCAGATGTGCCCCAGCTGTGGGGCCCTACTCACTGGAAGGGCAGCAGCTGGGGCTCCGGGGTCATCCCACCGCTTCGCTGGCAGAGCTCGGCTCAGGTGGGGCTCCCATACCCCCTGCCCGTTCGGCACCCCGAGGAGTGCTGGAGCTGGCCGGTGGGGTGACTGCTGTCTGCAGGGAGGCAGATGGTAATAATTACCCGTACACTAATTCCATGGAAATTTCCATGTGCCTGGGAAAGAGGCGCACCAAGCCCTCGCTGCTGCCCGGGGCAGAGGTTCACTGTTGTTTCCGGGGACTGTGACTAAGAGCTGGCTCTGTCACATGGATGGTGTTTAAATGCCTCCTTGGAGCCTCGCATTTAAATGCCACCAGCTCCAAACCTGCCCAGAGCCTGTACTGCTGGCTGCGAGGTGGTGTTGGGGAGTGCCCGGAGCAGCTCGGCTCTGCGGTGGGCTCCTCTGCGGTGGGCTCCCAACCTGCGCCCACCTGCACCGGCAGAGCAGTGGCGAACCGCTGCGGAGGGAGGACACCGTGCCCGAGCCCTTCTCCACCTGCGGCTTGCTCGGATCACCAACGGCATCTCCCCTTTCAGTTTCCTGAGAGGGTCCCGAGGGAGGGCAGCCCCTGGCCCGGCTGGGCAGGCAGAGCGGAGCTGCATGCCAGCACACAGCATCGCATCGTGCTCTGGCAGCTCCTCCTTAGCAACACAAACAGAGCCACAACACGGACCTCGGCGGCAGATAGCATCGCAGCCCGGCGCGAAGGCTCTGGCAGGGAGCCCAGTGTGCCCACGCGGCCCCAGACAGCTGGCAGGTGCTGGTGCCCTGCTCTGCCTTGGGAAAGCACCATGAGATCGAGCTCAAAGCGTGGAGGAGGTTGTGCTATTCAAAGGTGCCTTCCAAGGTCTGCCATCGCAGGGGGGCTGGTGGGAGCTGGAGACCAGCTCTGCACCCCGGGGTGGCTTGAGGAGCCCTCGCTCCCTGCTCTCCTCCTCCCTCCAGCCTGATGCAGGCAAGCACTCGGTGAGCGTCCCGGCCCTCAGCTCCCTCCTCCTTCCTACCTTTCCAGCTGCAGGCTTGTCCCGGGCTCCGTCACTCTCTGCTACCTGTCCAGGGCTCCTTTGAAAGCCGCTTGTGTGAGCAGCTGCCTGCAAAAGGAGCAGGGAGGAAGGAAGGGGATGGACGGCGTGGGGAGGGCCAGCCAGTGGCGGGGTGTCTCGGTGCACCCTGCAGCCTGGGGGAAAGGAGAGAGGATGTTTTGTAATATTTGGCGAGCGCTTCCACGGGCAGGGAGAGGAAACTGGTGGGGCAGACAGCGCTGAGCAAGCTGTCGATGCACGCCGCTGCCACACCGGTACCGGAGACTCTCAGGCGAATGCCTGGATCTCATGCTGTCTCCTGCCGGGGCCCCACTGGTGTCATGCCGTAAAAATGTGCTCTTGGCTGGAATTTGGCAGCCTGGCCTCTGGCGGGGAGGGAACCTCTCCGCTTACAGAGGGAGCCGGAGCTGCGGCCTCGGGGCTGCGGGGAGAGGAGAAGGGGAGCTGTTACGCATCCTGAGCTCCGGGAGCTCCCGCAACACTGGGGAAGGAGGGCTGGGAGCCGTGGACGTGCTTGCAGATTGACACCCGGGAAGGCTGCTTTCCCCCAGCTGTCCCACGCGAGGGCAAGACATGAGGACAGGGATGGATGGAGCCACTGAGCTCCCCAGGGAGGCTGAACAGGAGGCGGCATCGCCCAGTGCGCCAGACCCGGGGCGGTGAGGGGACAGCCAGGAGTGTTACCTGAATAGCAGGGGAAGCGTTTTGGAACAGAGGAGACTTTTTCCTTTGAGGTTTCAAAGGCTTCGGTTGGGGCTCTGCCCCAGCAAAGGGTTTTCACAGCCGGGGTGCAGATGTGGCTGCTCTGGCGAGCATCCCCGCATCCCGCAGCCTCTCCTCTCCAGCCAGCTCCTGCTCTCCCTTCTGGGGCAGACCCCCTCTCCGCCCCATTTCCCGGAGCCCTGAGGGCATTGCAGCCCCCGGGTTGCCCAAGCCCAAACTGCAGTCTGGTCCCCGAATGTCACAGTCCACCACGCACGTACGGAAATTAGCTCAAGCCCATTCAATTAAACAACCCCCTGGCCTCACCCCAAAGGGCTCCTGCGAGAAGCGCCAGCCCGACTTTGGCTGCGAACCCGTGGGCGCGCTGCGGCCCCGCCGGCCGGCGGGCTGCTCCTGCAGAGGGAGCGCAAGGAGCGGGAATGCGCGGCGGGCTGCGGCGCAGCCATTTCATCCTCGGGAAAGCGTCAGGCGGGGGTGTTGCTTCCCAAAGGGAGGGGAAAACTCTGCTCGGACGGGGAACTTCCCCCCGCAAACAAATTCTGCAGTCTGCTCCCGAAGCCCCGGGCCGGACTCTGCTCCCTGCCCTGTGCCCTGGCCAGAATTACCCTCCCAAACACCCCGGGACCAGCAGCAGCCGTGCAGGGGGAATAAAACCAGCTCTCTGCATACCCACCTCCTGCAAAAAGCAAAAAGCAGGAGGAGGACAGCGAGTGGGAGGGACGCTGCTGTGCCACGCGTGGAGAGGGGACAAGTCCGGGGAGAGCAGGGTGGTGGGTGACAGCCCAGGAGCCCCCGTCACTCCTGCCTTCTCTGAGGAGCTCCCTGTCTGTGCACCCTCTGACACCCGAGCACCCTTCCCAGCCACCCATCGCCAGAAGGGCAGCGTGCGGGTACCTCGGTCAAGGAGTAGAGGTCTCACTCCCTCACCTTGCTTGGATGGCCGCAGTATCCTACCTGCACCAGACCCCGTGCTCAGCCAGGCTGGGCTCTGGGAGCTGCCAGCCCCCGGACCGCAGCCCATGCCGGCCCCCCAGCCGTGCCAGCCCCGTGGACCCCGCCATCTCCCCGGGGTTTGGGAAAGCGTTCCCGGCGGCGGGAGCTCCCCGGAGCTCGCTTCGGCAGAGGGCAGTGGTGCTCGCCCAGTTGTCTCATCGCTGGCCCGAGTCCAGCCTCAAACTCCCATCTCCCAACTTGCTCTTTCTTTTCAGCTGAAACTTCCTGTTAGTTATCATTTTCATTCTTTACCTCTTCAGCAGTGCAGAAAATTGGCACTTAATTCGCCCTGCGAGGCTGCGTGGTGGCAGCTTAATTGACCCGCGTTGCATCGCCCTGGCCACATCTCGGTCAGTGAGCTCAGCCTTGTGCCACATTAATTTCCCGTCCACCCTGTTTATCTGCCCTGTTCAGGGACGCTGCTTGTCTTCAGCTCCAGGTGAAAGTCTTGGAGAAAAACCTGCTGCCGTGGGGCAGGGGTGGCCCACGCTGCCCAGCAAGCTGCAAGGGTCCCTCCCAGATCTGTATTCACAGGATTTGGTTTTCTGCAGCTCTCAGCCTTCCTCAGCTACTCAGCAGGTTGCTCCAAACCCAGGATGTTTCAGCATCCCACCTTTGATACGGTGGGTTGCAGAATGATGTTGCAACTCTGGGAGCTTCCCCAAAGCCTTGAAAATCAGTCAGAAATCTGAGCCTCCAGTTGCAGCCCTGACTTTCCCAGTTGTTTTCCAAGAGCTGGTCCCAAGCATTTGGCCTTGCATGTTTTCCAAGAGCTGGTCCCAGGCATTTGGCCTTGCATGAGCTGGAAGGATCGCAGAGCGTCAGTCAAAGCCAGAGCAGTGAGGATCGAGTGGCACACTGACCAGAAAGCTTATAATAAAAACAGATTTATAGCAATTGCCCAAACATAGTCTCAGTGTAGCTCCAATTCCCTTATTGCATCATTTGGGGCAGAGATTGCTGCATGAGTACCTGAAATAATTGGTATTCAGAGCATAATAAAACTCCACGTGTGGTTCATGATCCAGGCAGGACTGCATTATGGCAGATGTCTAGCAGGGGAATAAGATTTTCCAGGTGAATGAAGGAAATGCATATAACTCTTGTTTTGGGATATTTCTGAACACCGCTGAAGAGAAGCGAGCTGCTCGTTGGCTCCTCCGTTGTGCAGCAGCAGCGGGAGCAGGAGACCGCTGCTGCCAAGGCTGCGCCCAGCTGTCTGCTCTGGCATGGAGCCAGCCAAGCGCCCGTGGGGTGGCAGGATCCTCTTCACCCCGACGGGCTCTCAGGGACGACAGGGTCACCCTGGCAGGAGCAGGTCCCAGAAGATTGCCCTGGAGTGCAGAGGGATGGGCTTGGATGTGGGTTCCCAGCGCAGGGCTACAGGCAGCACCTTCAGCACAGTGTATCCTGGATGCGCTGTTAAGGAGGAGGGCTTTCTTCCTACTTAATATATCACCACTCAATTTGCTTTGGACCATGGAGTCCTTCCAATGCTCAGAATACAATGAGTTAGTATCTTCTGCTCTGGAGTTCGTATCCAGGCTGAAAGCCCGGCCAGCTGGGAGCACGCTGGGACCAGGCTCAAGTACAAAGAACAATGGGAAGGCACGGTGAGGGGCGGGTGGAGGGCAGGATCCAGCCCTCGGTGACAGCGCCGCATCTGGGGCTGCTCAAAGCCCTCTGATTCTCCACCTAGAGAGGATCACAGCTTCCAGACCCTCCTTTTAACTCTGCGTCTTGTCCCCTCGCTCCCCTTCGTTGTGTTTTCAGGCGGTGGGTTCTGCGTGCCAAATGGGATGCTGGAGAAGGCGCTGCTGCCTGGATGGGCTCCAGATGCAATGCAGCTAATCCATTTTTATAGCCGGGAGCAGGTGTCTCATGCATCACAAGCAGCTAGTTTAAAGACCACTCTTTTCATTTGGCCACAAGCACCGGAGAAATCCAAAGGCATCGGCCATGACTCAATGCCACCAGCACCACCCTTCGGGTGCCCTGTGGGGCCACGGTCCAACACGTTGTGCCTTTGCATGGCTACATCGCCCGATCCTCACCTGTGCCGCAGGGAGTGGAGCAGGGAGAGCTCCAGGTACGGCCGCAGCATCGGCCCACACCCCCCGGCCAGGGACACGGGGCTGTTGGTGTGCCTGCACCTCCTCGTGTGCTTCAGAGCTGCTGGTTTTGGTCCGAGGGCAACCAATCCTGCAGGGCGTGCGGCCTCTTGTGGGCTTTATGGCCTGACCTGCATGTGCATAAAATGAAGAATACAGCAGCAGGGCTGTGGAGAAACTCCTTATTGCCTGTGCTTTCCTCCCACTCCTGTGCCCATGCTCACCTTCACTGCACAAACAAGGATGTGCACGAGCAGAGAGCACCCACGTGTCCAGCGGCTGCGAGGTCTGCAGCAACCTGCAGAGAGTCGGTACCTGCGGGGAGGAAAAGAAGCAAACCTTCCATGGAGCCGGAGCTAGGAAAGGCCAAAGGGTTTATTTTCCATCCCCAGACCACAGCAATGTGGTGAGTGGAACCCGGTCAAGAAACCCTGTCCAAACCCACAGCTCCTGAGGTTGCTCTGGGCAAACAACGCCTCAAAAGGGACCTCTGTCCCTGCCTGCCTTGTTTCCCGCTCCGGCAGGGAGAGGGGACCCATTGCCAGGCTCCGGCGCTGCCTCCCCCTGCCCAGGAGCCCTGGCTGTGCCGTGCAGCAGCACCCGGCCGTGGCAGGACCGATGTGCAGCCGCAGGGCTTGCCGTGGGTGACAAACCTGTCCCCAAAGCGGCCAGAAGCGCCTGGCTCTCCCGAGGGGCTGCAGCCACAGGTCCTCCAGCTTTGCTGAAAGCAGCAGGTCCTGGGGGGCTTCGGGAGACCCCAGAAAGGGGCCCACGGCTGCGCAGGGCCACGGCAGTGGGGAGCAGCCCCGGCCAGGGAGCTTCGCCTCAGCCGGCTACCGGCACGCCTGGACGCGATAGCCCTGCTGAGACAAAGAGCCATTGCTGGATTCAGCTGCCCTGGGTATTTTTTTCCCTCTTCGATGAATCACCTGCTAAAAATATTATAAATTGAGTCGCTGGCCAGACCTTTCACTTCTCTGGAAGCAAAAATATTTATTTTACTCAGGCCATGCCTGTGTTTTAACAACTTTATGATCAATTTCTGAGGAATGTGCCATGCTGTATATTCAAATTACAACTTTTTTTGGCTCACAGTGTAGATTTAAAATGTCTTGTTTAAGACCCAACTGTTGTGCTGCCAGAAAAATGCTGTTTCAGCTGTTTTTTTTCCCAAAGCACCAGTTTTGCCCAGTGGTTGGTTATTTTCACCCCAGGTGTGTGCCTGTCCCCTAGGGGTTGGTGGCACCAGCAGCTATCGAGGGGCGCAGGCTGGGCTTGCTTAGACTGGGAGCTTTCCCTTCCGTGGGAAAAGCACCGCTTAATTAACAGCATGGCCACAAAGACAGGGTGTGGGGGGCTCCAGAGCTGCATGGCCGGTTGGGATAACCGCTCTCCCCATGGCACAGGGCTGCATTTTTGGGAGCTGAAGCAGGACCTCTCCCTGCACAGGCTCCAGGCTGGTGCAAACACAATGCGAATCGTTAGACAGGCGCCGGCGCGATGAAATCCTCGAGCTGTCCGTGCAGGTAGAGTATAATCACAGAAACCCTGGAGACAAAGGAGTTTGTCCTGGTAACACCTTCCTCCTCCCAGGGTGTACAGACAAGTCACATCGCGGTGCCAGGGCACTGGAGCTGGGGTCTGTGCTGCCAGCCCACCCGAGCAAGGGCTCCGCCGGGCTCGTGCATCACTGGCTCCTCCTGGCTCCTCTGCAGGCTGCTGTTGCCCTTGCTCCCGTGCCAGGCACTCCTTCCCTATAAATCTCTCCCACTCTCATTTGAATTTAGGAAGGAAACGGTAGAAATTTCTTTTTCTTGCTTCAGGGCAGAGAGAATAATGGGATCTTTATTCCTCAATAATTAAGCTGATTTTTACGTGGGTTTAATTTACACTCCCTTCCAGCCTTCCCTGCAAAGCGATGCCTCTTGCAGGAGCGTGGCCTTTGGGTGGGTGGGCAGGGAACCCGAGCAGAGCTGGGCACCAGGCAACCAGGCACTTGCCAGCAAGGGCGCAGGGGACTGGCAGGGCTGTACCGCACACAGCGGCTGCGGTGCTGCGCAAGGGCTGTAGAAAAGCTTCAGCACACAAAGCCCAGCCGCTGCTACTGCAGCAGCAGAAAGGCAAGTCAGGTTCACAATTGAAAGAGTAAAGAGCAGGAGCTCACAGCTGGCCCCAGCAAGCACCAGGGCTGTCAGGCAAGGGCAGCCCCAGCTGACGAACACCACTTGGTACTTCAGCCTCTTCACGTCGGCTCGGAGCGGCTCTCCCAGCGGGTCGCACCGGCATGCCCGAGCCATGCAGCGCTCCAGGGAGCAGCGCTGGCATCTGCCTGGTGCTGAATGTGCTGCCTGGCCCCGCTCCATCCTTCCTGAGAGGCACCAGGGAGACAAACATGCCATAGCAGTTGGACATGTTATTAGCGGTTTCTGCAGAGAGGCCAAATATGTCCCTAAAGCCAGTGTTTAGGAAGGGGTGAAGACACGGTGCAGCCACAGGACTGCAGTTACCCGCAGGAGCCCTCTGCAGAGGGCTGGAGATGAAGCCGGGCATGGCCAGGAGGGTGCCTCGGCCCGTGTCTCTCCTCTTCCCAAAGAAAAGGCAGTCGGCATACATGGGGGGAGCCCCAAAAAGCAGCCTGGTGAGGGAGCACCTCCATTTCCCAAGCGGGGTTTGGCCCCAGGGCACCTTTGTCACCATGGCAGAGCCAGGCTGTTTTTCCCACTGCAGCCAAACAGCTTGAGATGCTTCACCAGAGAGTGAATTACTGGGGACCACGTGCCAGGGAAAGGGCTGCCATGCTCACTGTCCTCCCCGGCCAGGAGCCCAGCGAAGGCGCTGGGGGTCTTGTTGCCAGCAGCTGTGATCCTCTTCATGCCGGTATCCCAGTCCTGCAGATGGGAGCTCTCCCCACCACCGCTCCGAGATCCACCAGCCCCCGTCGGGTGCCTGCCCCATGCTGCTGCCTTCGGCGCTGCTGCTGCAGTCTCAGCCCTGCCACCAAGGCTGGGGAAACACGTCCCGGCTCTTCCCTGAAGCTGGCCGGGCACTTGCCCTGGCAGAAGGCATTTCGAAGCTCTGCAGCCCCAGCACAGAGCTCCGGGGATGGGATTTGGCTCATCCCTTCAGCTGCCACGTGAAGGGCAGCCTGCGGCCAGCTCCCGCAGGAGTGGGACGGGGAGATAAAGCGAAGCCCCAGGAACAGCATCTGGTCTCGTGGCGGTTTTGCCTGCGCCGGATATCGCAGCCGTGTCGCAGAGCAAACGCAGCACATCTGGGACGGCGCTCCAGCCTACCTGGCAAGTCCTCTCTGAATTAGCTGGGCTGAACCGAGGCGGCACTGGTTGCACTGAGGCTCAAGGGATCAGCTGCTGCTGCTGGGATGTGGCAGCTCCTACCTCCAAGGTGGGGAAGGGGATCGGGGTACAGGAGCATCCCACAGACCTCACGCCAGCGGAGCCAGGACATCCGCGCTGTCAGCCTGCCTGCAAAAGCAAGAGGCATGTACAGATTTACATACTCACATGAAATTCCCAGCAAGCAGAGAAAGAGGGAAAACAACGTTTTGATCACAGATTTTAACAACATAAATGCACGCAGCCGAAAGCTGATGCTGCTGTGGAAGACAGCCCATAGCGAGTGTCGGGAGACGCGAGGGGTGCGGGCACGATCTCCCTGGCCCTTCCCTCGCTGCGGGGCAGACAGCAGAGGAAAGCAATGTGTGCACAAACAAGAAACTGCTGTGTTTGCACAGTGCTCTTGTGGGTCACAGAGGGGGAGCAACGCCTGCTGTACCCAAAATCGCAGCCCTGTCATCAGGGATGCAAAACCCATCACAGCACCCCCTGAATTCCCCCGCCAGGGCTGCTCCATGTCCCCGCACAAGTGTTCATCGGATGCGGCATGAAGAGCCCTGTCCCTGCCGCCCTGCAGAACAGGCTCAGGAAGTTTCTGTCCTCAGCTGAAACCTCTTTGGTGTGGGAGAGCCTGGAACTTATTACAAATCGCTTAAGTAACTTTGGCTCACTTGAGCTAATTAAATTGGTTTCCCTGGCTATTCTAGAGGCTTGAAGCCACCAGTCAGCTCCCAGGCTCGCTGTGCGAAATTAATTAAATCAAATGATAACTTGGCAAGGACAAAAAAAGAAAGTCTCTATAGTAAGGAACAAGCCCAGTGCAGGAGGTGTGTGCCGAAGCACATGTCTCTGCGCTGTGCAGATGCACCCTCGCACAGGGATGGACCTCAGCTCACGCGTAACGCTGTGTTCGGGCTTAAATGCTTTGCCAAATCTGGGCATAAAAATAAACTTGGAAGTTCAGTGCCTAAACACAGAGTAAAGGCAGGGACCTCTCGGTTTCCATAGGAAGCAGAATTAATAGCTTGGCAGAAGGGGTGCATTTCCATTTTTATAGAAGAATTTCCTCCTCCTGCAGAAAAAAGGGCTTATAAGAAATACGAATTCGGACAGTTCTCCAGAACCTGGCAGCAGGCTCCAAAGCATCCCACAAGGCATGTGCGGGCCAGCAGGACTTCCAGGTTTCCAACAAAAATCAAGTGGACCAGCACACGGCTCCTCCGTTCCTCGAAAGCGCCGGTGAGGGGAGCGTGGGGAGCCGGCACTGGCAGGGACAGCAAGTGCCACGGCTGCTCAGCACCTTCTGCTCCTCGGGCACGGCCCTTTCACACCGCATCCCGGGCGGGCGGGCAGGCACCTTCCTCCTGGACCGAAGCCGCAGAAGGGGAGACGGGCTTCGGGGTGTCTTCATGTCCTCGCCGAGCCCCTGCTCCACAGAGCTGCTTGGCCGGTGGAGTTCCCTTAAAGCCCCCTGCAAGGAGATGAGGGCTCAGTGCTGCGTGCGCCTTGCCTTAAGCAACAGCCCGGGCAGCAGAGCCGCGCCGATAGGACAGAGACCGAGCCCAACCTTCTCCCCCTTCCCCAGCGCTATCTGAAACCATAACCTTGACTGGCTGCAGTTTTCATCCATCTGCAAAAGCACATTAAGGAGGGAGAGAAAGGTTGGCAGCTGACCACAAACCTGCTCCCCGGAGAGGTCCTTACCTGACTCTAACCAGATGCTGTTTATCAGCCCAAGCATATACTACATGCCCGATGTGACGGAGACAGAAAAAATACAAGAAATGCTTGTTATGCTTGGGGCTTCGGGGGTTTTCATCCTCGGGCCGGATATACAAGTTCCAGGAGAAGAATATGCATCCCTGGAGTCCTGGGCTGAATCTGGAATTCAT
This sequence comes from Balaeniceps rex, assembly GCA_013401315.1. Classification (NCBI taxonomy): domain Eukaryota; kingdom Metazoa; phylum Chordata; class Aves; order Pelecaniformes; family Balaenicipitidae; genus Balaeniceps; species Balaeniceps rex. The sequence continues at coordinate 14,148 of VYZW01023616.1, forward strand.
ATACTCTGTAAATGTACTTTATTTAATACAGGAATCAAGAAAGGTTTTGGAATTATTGCACTGGAGAGCTTGATTACGTAGTTACAGCTTGGAATTAAGGAGTGACTGCAGATCTGTAACACAACGCGTCAGCCCCACGGAAGGCGCGGGACGGCCCATTTTGGCTGCACAGTTTTGTCTCTGTTCTGCGACCGCTGCCCCAAAGAGCGCTGAGGCCCAAGGGAAGACTCCAGCAGAGTTTGGCCCAGCCCTGCCCGTGTTCTGCAGCAGATCTCCCTTTGGATTAAACCAGCAAAACCCAGCGGACCAGGGAAGAGGCACCTGGGCAGCAGCACAGGGTCCCAGAGCTGGGTCCCTGCCAGTGGCGTGGTGGAGCCAAGGGGATGCCGCGTTCAACACAAGTTGGCACAGTCAAAGCATGGGGGACAAGGATGAACCGCTAGCATCCCCGTTAGGCTCACTGCTGGAGCCGTGATGTTAGAAAAACAGGAGCTGATTTTTGGCCCATGCCCCTATGAGAAGACGAAGGAGGAGCTGCCTGGGCAGGGATGCAGCATCCCCCGGCATGTCACGGCGCTGGGAAGCTGCGCTCAGGGCACAGAGGCCGATTGCCAGGTCCGAGCGCTCACAAAGGCCGAGGAGGCCACTCAGAGCAGCGCAAGAGCCAGGGCCGGGCTGGGAGGTGGGAGAGGACGTGCTGCGAAAATCAGGGCAGGAGTAATGTGGAACATGGTAGTGATCCAGCCCAAGCGAAGACAGATGTTTTCACTGCAAAAGAGGATAGGACGCTAACAGATTCACATGCGTATATATACGCAAGCACATATTGTATGTTTATATAAATGTACATGTGCCTTTTATGTATTCCTGCTTGTTTTTTAAAGATCCAGCTAATGCCCTTTTGCTATGCCAACACACTTTAGCTGAAACCTGCAAGGTCTTGGAGGAGCATCTTTCCCCCACGTAGCTCAGGGCTCCCCTGAAAGTGGCCTTATCCCCATCTGTGTTGCACCGACAGCTCCGTAGAGAGCGGTGCTGGCAGCTGCCTGCAGGCAGCCCAGGTCAGCAGTGGTCGCAATGCCTGCCATGAACCTGACAGCCTGGGGAGGCCCACGGCACCGTGCCTGGGGCATAGGGGTGGGATGCAAGGCGCTTTTTGGCTTTCCAAGCCATTTCCCGCTGCTGCACTGAGCGACTCAGGCTTGCTCCTCACACGTCGGCTGGCCCCCGACCACCAAACAGGCCCTGTGCACACCTGGGCAGAGCATCACCGCGCCGCCGGCGGCTCCCCGCAGTGGACCCCGCTTCCAGGAACCCACCCCTCCCTGGGAGGAAAACGCAGTCCATGTGTTGAGTGGTCCTCCGCCACTCTACCACCCCAGCTCCCCTGTCTCCTCCCGAGCTTGTTTTCCACTCCCACTTGCTCCCTCTGTCACCCGTGTCTGGCCAGAGTCGTCGCAGCAAGGAAAACAAATGCAACGCCGAAGGGAGCGGCTGGACTGCACTGCCGGCTGCCACGGGGCCTCGCTGGGGCCCAGACGGCGTTCGAGATGCCCCATGCCCGCTCCTCGCTTACCTGGAGAAAGCCAACATCAGAGGCAGCACACGGGGTACTCGGGGCTGCTCCTTTTGGGGTGCATTTGTGGCTACAGGGTATTTCATCCGGGTCTCTCCTGGGGCTGGTCCCGTCATGCTCCCCTGCAGCCGGCGTGCGTCACAGGGCCTCCAGGCATGGCGTGGTGCTCTGCCTGCGGAACGCTTGGTTGCTTTGGAAAGCATCCCGGTTCCTTTGGCTGAAGGTATTTAGGCAGAGGCCACTGGAAAAAGTGATGTGGTCTCCACACATATGTGCCACCAGCAGCCGTGGTCCAGCAGCATTAATCACCATGTCAGGGTGCCAACAATTACACAAAACCAAAGGAAATGTCTTGCTGTAGCTCCCTGACTTGTGAGGGGAGCACCCTACCCCTGCCAGCCCCAGGGGTTCCCACCACCCAGCACTACGTACAGCACGAGCACGTTCATTTTTCTTCACTACCTGCTAAGAAATCACCTTAAACAACCTGCAGATCATGCTTTGCTGGCACAAGACACAGAGAAAACCATGTGCTGCTTCTGTCGACGCCTTGGAAGATGCGTGCACATAGACACACATTTGTGTGTCTTACAGAGATGCCCGTGCCTAACGCACCCATGACATCCATAGGTGCACGTGCCTCAGACACAGGCGCGTTTCAGAGCCCCAGCAGCACCGACTCACAGTCCCCCAGTTCCTCCATTTCACCGCAGTCACACGTCGCTCCAGGACACACAGCTCCTCCTGCTCCCGAGAGCGTTACACGAAAGGCTGAGCTGGAAGCACCCTTTCCTCGGCAGCTAGCGGAGCCACCACAGATCACTCACTTCTCTTTCTCCTCCCGGGGCTGCTTCCTTCTAACTCCACCGCTGGGAGCTGGCCGTGCTCTCCAGGAAGCAATGTTCCATCTTGCCTGCAGCCAGCATCCCTAAATACGCCATGGCAACATCTCTCTTTGCCACTCACTTGTCTGATTGCAGCTGGGATCACATTAAGTCCTTATAGCCCCTCTTCGCCTCCCCACTTCCCCAACCAAGCAGAGAGAAAAACAAAGCAGCAGAGAAGAAGAAAAAAAAAAAAAAAAAAAAAAAA
>VYZW01023616.1:16858-56296 GCA_013401315.1 Balaeniceps rex
AAGAAGAAAAAAAAAAAAAAAAAAACACAAAGCACCATTCCCAGCTCTCAGAACCTTCTAGCTAGATTTTTACATTCACTGAGGGCTTTTATAGCCCAGAGGTAACTGATTGCTAATTAACTCAGAGTGATTGGCACCATTGCAAAAGCTAATCTGGTAACTCCCGAAACGTGTGTTCCTAACTCTGAGTCTCATTTTGCCCTGTGCCAGGGTCTAGAGAAGAACTGCCGGAGTTCGTGTGCTCGGGACAGGTACCTGGAGCATCTCTGGAGCAGCCCCAGCTGCCCTGAGCTGGGGCGCATGCCCCGGGGGCTCTTCTTCCCCCTGCCTTGCCCGGCTGTTAGACTTCCACTGGGTGCTTGTGCAGAGCTGTGGGTATTGCGGGGAGGGAGAGCACCCCGGGCACGCTGGGCACCCCTCACCGCCTCTGATCCCCCCTCCCTCCATTGCTTCTCTGAGCAGATCCGCAGGGAAGGGCCGTCTGCCTGCTCAGCCCCAGGCCCTGCTTGAGCTCCTGGGGGGTTGTGAGTAAAAGGCATTTCTTGGAAGGGCTGCGAAACCGCCTGTGCCGTGCAATTTGGTACAGGGATAGCGTCATGTCCCACCAAACGCCCTGGCCAGCCGATCCTAGCTGACGGGCAGGGCTAACTCACCCAGAAGGTGCTGAGGAAGCGGGTGAAGAATGCTTCGCTGCATGTCGATGTCTCCCTGCTCTGCCAGCCGCTGTGTAAGCTACGTTGGCTTTAAAGCCTGCTGGCAAAACATACAGCAGTCTCCACGCTCCAGCCACCCCAAGGGTATTAATCAGGCTGAATATAGAAACAACACGAAAAACACCATCTATGGGGTGCATGGCATCGGACACTCGGTCTGGGAGCTGGGCCAAGTTCTCGTACCTTGACTCTCTCCGTAAATACGCCGCCAGGAAAATGCATTATCTCTGGAGTGCTTTAAGACCATTTAGACTTCAGGGCAAAACAGTGCAAAGCACCTGCTGCATTTTAATGATTCTTCTCCATCACCTACAGGGATGCTGAGATTTAAATAACTGCCCTGCAGCCGCCCTGACCTTCCCACCACGGCTCTGGGAAAGCTGGCATTGGTGGTGCCAGCACTAGCCGGGTGCGCCCGGTGCCTTTGCACAAATCCTCCCGTTTTGGAGCATCAGCAGAGCATGGTGGCAAGGGGTTGTGTACGTCGCTCTGTGTGGTGTCCTGCATCCCTGCGTGAAGGAACGCGCTGCTTCCCCCGGCACAGCCACAGCTGCCCGGGCAGGAGCTGTCGGATGTTGCAGCCGTGCCCCCCAGATATTTCCCCTTCTGTGGGCTGGGCTGTTTGCACAGAGCTTCCCAAGCAGCTGGGGATGGAAAGTCTTTTAATTGGGGACCATCGTCACTGAGAAAGCACCCGGGGCTGTGCAGAGGGTGAAATCCTGGCTCCCCGGGCACTTCTGCTCTGTCCTGCCCGGCTGGGAGCTGCACGGGCAGCGCTGCCAGGGGAGCACCGGTCACGGGGCTCCTGCCGTGGGGGACACGGGAGCGTGGGCTGACCCGGGGTGAACGGATGCACCCTGGTAAAAGGTACAAAGACTCAGTCATGCTGGAGCCCGAAGAGCAGACTTGATGAAGAAAACATGCCCTTTGCATTGCTATTCCCTCCCCATAAAGCTATAAACTCCTTTACAAATGCTTCATCTCCCTAACTTTTGGATGTCATTAAACTCTTTATTAATTTACTCCAAATGTCTTCGCTCATATTCCAACACAGCTAACCCCATCAAAAGGATAAGAGCACAGTGCTTAGACAGCACTTCTTCTCTTCAAAGCCTGTTACTGAGATTAATTGCTTCTCTCAAGTCCTCTGTGAAGGAGGTACATGGGGGTTATTATAATTGTTATTAGTGCTGGGTGCGAGGTAAGAAGCAGGGTCCAAGGTAAAAGTGGGGACCGGAGCTGCCACAGCGCCAACGGGAGAGGGTGGGCTCGTGGGGGCTGCAGGCAGAGGAGGATGAGGGAGCTGCAGGGGAGACCCCCAGGACCGCGGCTGGACTCCATCTCTAGTGGGTATTCCCACAGCTCCTCCGGGGGAGGCAAAGCCCGGGCGGGCAGCGTGGTGCCAAGGCAGAGCTGCAGCCCCGGGGTGCCTGGCACCCCCCCCTCCAAGCATCTTCCCTTGGACGAGCGCTGAGCTTGTCCTCGGGCTCCCCGCTGCTCTTCCCTAATCACTGCTGCCTGCCAAGAGCCTTGTGTGCAGGCAGATGTCCCTCCTCCTTCCTGATTTATCCCATGATGTCACCAGTCCCACTCCTTCCTGACATCACTGGTGATGTCACGAGTCCTTCCCCCCGTCCCTGGTGCGGCTGTGGGGCTGGGCAGGGGGGTACAACGGGGTACGGGCCGTACTCTGCCCCGCTGAGCAGCTCGAGGTCCTGCTGTCCATGGCGTTAAGGAGCAGTCAGCAAACCTGGGGCACCGGCTCAGAGGCTGCACAGCCCCCCAAAACGCTCCCCATCAGCCCCGGGGGCTGAACAAGCTGGTGCCCATGGGATGGAGGATCCCGCGGGAAGTGCCGCGAGCCCGGCTCAGCCGCGCTGGATGCCGACGCCATCAGCGCAGGAGCAATACCAGCCGTTAGCTCCGGCGGTGCCCGCGCATTGGGGCCAGATGTGCGCGTTACTGAGGCTGACACGGTACATCTGGTCCGGGTTTTGGTTTCCATCGCGGAGTTTACCACATCCACCCCAGCCGGCTGGAGGCGAGGAGGCGCACATCTGGAAGCAATTGCAGCTGTCACGCTTCAAGAAGATACTGCACCGCAGAGAGGAGAACCCGATACCTCGCCCCAGCAGCCTCCTCCCGCCCTCCAGCTCCAACAGATGAGGAGAGCACCAGCATCCCCCGCCGCGAGCCGCATCCTGACGGGTGCTGAGCCCCTCCCAGGAAGGGCAGCGTGCGGCGCCGGCACCTCATCGGGATGAGGAACGGGGCTGAGCCCCGTGGTGGGGAGTTGGCTCAGACCGGAGACACCCCCAGCTCGGTGCTGGAGCAGGAGCGACGCTGGACGGGGCAGCGCCGGGGGGACCCGGCCCTCTCCCCGCTGCGGCCGGGCATCTCCAGGAGCCCAGCACGGCCGCACACCCTCATGGTGTTTGTTTTTAAACACGCTGCCAACCCAGCAAAGCCCTGCGCCGTGCTGCGGTGGGCTCCTCCGCGCCGTTGCCTCCGGTGCCTGGGAATGGGATGCCTTTCCATTTAATTAACTGTCCCAGGCTTCCTATGGCTCACCAGGTCTCGGGAGCGCAGTCACCACGGAGCATTTCTGGCAGGGAAAGAGCACTTGTTTCTTTATGATATGGAATAGTTTCAGCATTAGTTATTTCTAAATCATTCTGGTTTATGAGCAACCTGATAATTTGGCAAAGGCAGCAGGCCTGGGTCTGTACCAGGCACTAATAAAACCTCGAGAAGAGCTGTAAACCGGTGCTGGCAGCGGGTTGCTGGGGGAAGGGGGATTACCAGCGGGCACCTCTGCTCCTGCCTCCTCCGGAGCAGCAGGCAGCTGCATCAGGCAGCAGCAGTGGGCAGCAGCAGCGGGCAGCCGCGTGCCTCTCTGCAGGAAGGGATAAGCATCCCAGCCCACTCTCCTGGCAGCAGTGAGCTCTTTTTCCTCATCCCGCTCCCACCTCATCCATCTCCCAAAGCATCTCCGGGTACCATCCTGGGCAGCCTGAGCTCAGGCAGGGGCTGGCTCCTCACCTCGCGGGGAGCCGGGAGACTGTGGAGAAGGGGAGACAAGAGCCACTTCTTCTCTGCCCTGTGCTTTCAGCTATTAAGGGTTATTGGAGTGGAGAGGGGGGGAAAGACTGAAATGGGGAAGAAAAACCCACCAGATCTGATAGGAACTAGAAACTGCCATTGCTGGGCAGCTGGCAAGGTACTCACAGCAGTGGGGCAAGTCACCGGGCTGCACCGGTCCGTGCTTGGGGCAGAGGGGCTTTGTGCACCTCTGCAATGTGTGTGCACGCGCGTGTGCACCTTTGCTTTAGGGGACAGGGAGAAGTATCTGGGGAGGGTGGGCTGACATCAGGCCTCGCTGCATTTGTCCAGGAGTCAGCTGCTCTTCTGCCAGACGATTTGTCTTGCGGCGTTACTGTGACCCCGAGAGCTGCAACGCCCCGGCTTAGTCAAGAGGATGTGCACTCTGGAGCCTACAGATGATGCTCCAGACTCGGCTGCTAATATAGGAGGAAAAGGAGGCAGGGGCCTCACCAAAATGCCCAAATGGGGCACAGTAGCCTCTAAACAGCACCTGGCCACACTGCCCAGGCGCTCTGCCACAGGCTGGGACTTTGCACTCTGAGCGGCTCTGGACCGGTGTGGGGTCCAACCCGTGGTCGAGCCTGACTCTCGGGAGCTCCCACAGCAGCAGAGATGGACCATCCTGCCGCTTTGGGCTGTCAGTCTGGCAGCAGGAGGGTTTGGAAGGGGAAGATAAATGGGCACGGTTACATAGAAATAACAAGTGCTTTGTGGAAACCATGAAGAAATAACAAAGGGATTAAAATAGAGGATCTGTTTTTGGAAGGCCTGGCACAGGATCGGACCCAGAAAGCCACCTGCAAACCCGGCCAGCGCCACTTCCCTGTGCTTAGGCCTGGCCAGCTCTGCTCCGAGGGTTGAGGCGTCCCTGCCCCGCTGCAGGCAAGGTGCTTGGAAGGGCCGGGAAACACGGCTCAGCGCTGCCCCTGCCCCAGGCAGCAGCCGGGGGTGCCTTGCTGCAAGAGCCCAGGGGCTCCCGGGGAGAGCGAGGGCAGCTTGGAAAGGCTTGAGGGGTCTGAGGGCTGCAGGAACAGGCCCCCCGACTGTTTGCACGCTGGATCCAGTTACAGGCCAGATCAATAAAAGAACTGATTTTAGACTTTTATGGCTGAAATAATTGCCATTTGCATGCCAAGGGCTCGTTAGTGGGGGGCAGCAGGTGATGCTGCAGCTGGGGCTCACACGGCCCCCCTCGGGCCAGGCATCACTTGCTGCTGTTTTGCTCCCCCCGGTATTTCTGCTGCCACGGGGAGAGGGAGACCGGGAGTCAACGGCACAAGCGTGGGTGAGCTGAGCAAGCCATGGTCACCAGTCCCTTGCCCGTGCAGCAGCCAGCCTTCCTCCCGCTTCTCCTCCCCGCTTTTCTCCTGAAAACCCTTCTTTGTCATGGAAAGTTCTGCAGCTGGAAGACGCTGGGGCTGGGGCCAGGCGCGGGGGCAGCCAGGTCCCCTTGGCGCGGACCCTTCGCGCCGCGTTTGCTTTGCTCCCTGGTGCCAGCGGCTCGGCGTGGTGGGGAGCAGCGTGTGCCCTGCTCTCGCAGGCAGCTGCCTGCCTTTGCTCAGCAGTTATAGCAGTGATTGCGCGCCTGCCTGTGCCAGACCCACCTCCTGCCCCAGTCACTGCACTTTTTCGGCTGGTCACATATGGAACAGGTTATATTTTTATAAACATCTTTATGCAATCCTTGCCTTTTTTTTTTGTTCAGTCCCAATATCATTCCATATAATTCCTCCCCTCTCCCCCGCAAAGGTCTTTCAAGCCCGTGTCTACAGGAGCCCGTGCAAAACCCTTCAAAGCCATTCTTCCCCATCCCTTTCTAGGAGGGAGGCCCATATCTGATCCTTCCACCTCTTGCAAGGTCCCTCCCATCTCTTGCTGCCTGCTGCAAATAGCTTCCACAAAGTCCATTTCCAGCAGGAAACCAAAAGCAGAAGGAAGGGTCAGGCAGCAGCTCTGCTTCTCCTACGGACAGGTCCCCAGTTTTTGGCGCTCCTCCTGCTCTCTGCTGTGGCTCCTGGTGCAGGGATGCACCCTAAGGTCCTCTGATGGGGACCTGGAACCTGACCAAAGCTGTCTGCTCCTTGCCATCAGCCCAGACGCGCTATGCTTGCGCTGGGCATTGCCGTTTCCCTCCCTGCATTTGCTCTTCGCCTCCTTACACAGGGATTTCTTGGGCGGGGAGAAGAAATCCCCCCCTCGGCACATTGTGCATGGGCAGCGCGGCTGCGGGTAGCTGGCACCCAACTGCAGCAAATGTCGCAGTGCAGAAAACGCAGGGGACACGTGCGTCCGTGCTCCCGGCCGCACTGGCGAGGGAGAGGAGGCGTTGGGAGCTGGCACCCTCCAAGCACCCCCCCCCCGCCTGTGCATCCCCCCAGGGCACCCGCCTGTGCCGTAGGTGCCGGGGCGGCTCCCTGAGGCCGGCGGGGCAGAACAGAAGGCCGCAGCAGTGAATGAGGAGCTCCCGCTCCAGGCTCAGCCAGCTGAACTTGCGTTCCTCTTCCTAAGAAAAAAGGAGACAAGACTCTTTTCCCACGCGATCGCTGCTCTGACATGTCTGAACCCACCCATGGCCCTGCTATTAAATCTCTGTGATAAGAGAACAATTTACTACAGGACTTTACTATTTTTTATTCTACAGAGAAACTGCTGGTGCTACCTGCAGGAGCCAGCCGTGAGTCCTGGACTTCGGGGAGCCTGGATCTGTCTGAATGTGGCTGCAGGATATTTTGCTGGCAAATGCAGCCCTCTGCCTCCTTCCCGTGAGGCTCCAGCTCAGTATTACGCTGCTTTGCCCAGGCAGAGCAAGCACGTACCTGCCCTCAACACCACGTTGATGTCTCCCTGCAGAGCAGCAGCGGGGACACGTGCAGGAGCCCGACCTGGTGGGAGATGCATCAGCACGCCCAGCTGTCCGGAGAGGCATCGGCAGGGTCCAGGGCACACACCGACCCTGGGGATGAGAAGGGCGGGGACAAGTGAACTTTATCAGGCTCTGGGCAAATATTTCCTACTCCAGAGAGTACCTAATGCTTGGAAGGGAGCTGGAAAGGTGTCACGGAGACATCTGTCCTTGCCAAATGGGGGTAAGAGAGCAGTCCATGTGCCAGCAGCCTTTAATCCTGCTTGTGGCTTCTCTAGCCACGATACCCCATCCTTTTTCTGCACAGGGCAGTAAACTCGAGGAGAGAAAGGGAGAGCCCTAAGCTCCTGCCCCGGCACGGAAAACTGGGCAGGAGGGCAACTGGTTGGGGGTCCCATGGCAGCAACGCCTGGGTCGAGCCAAGCTGCTGAACCACCAGTCACTCCCACAGCCCCACGGGCTCCCCTCCTGCCGGGAGCTGGAGCGGTGCCGCGCACTCACATCGCAGTGGCCATAAAAGCAGACAGGGCTTGTGATGCAGGCAGGGCAAAGGCAGAGTGCGTGTTCTCACTGTAAATAAAATGAGATGATTAATTAAAGTGCGAGTCTGCTGCCAAAAGGAAGAATGGGGCTCAGGTGGCTAATTAAACTCAGGCTGCAAATCCAGCCAGAGAGTTTCTGCCTTATGGTCATGCACACGGCATCTGCTCCATTAAGATTTCAAGAGATAAAGGCAGGAGAGGTGCAAGAATGTAGGAATTCCAGGAGGGTCACCACAGCAGACCCGCTGCCGCAGGGACCCGCTGCCGCCTGGCACCCCTCGGCCAGGGGATGCACAAGGCACAGCCTGAACCTCCGCAGGGACACGGGCATCCCTGGAAATTCCTCCTCCCCGATGGAAACCCAGCAATGCACCCCAATAACCGCCACCGTGCACAGCAAAGCCTGCAGCGCTGCTGGGGGGCTCTGCTCCCGCCCGTGCATCAGGGTCGTATTAGAATAACACAAGAGCTGGGCAGAGCCCCCTTTCACCCCAAAGTTTATGGGATGGTGCGTGGCAGCCGGCAGCACTCCTGCGCCTCTGCCGCACCTCCTGCCTGGGTCTCGGTGGATCCAGCGCTTGCCTGCACCTTGCCTGCAGCTCTCCAGCGAAGCAAACATTGCTGGGACTGTGAGGGGTGGAGCGGCACCAACAAGGTCGCTTCGGGGCTGGATTCCCCCTCTCCTCTCCCTCCCCAAACATCTGTGCAGATGTTAACAGGCGTGGCAGGGCTCAATTTTCGATATGAAAGGCAAAGGGTTAGAGTTGAGCTCTTGGGTAAGCGACACCAAAAAAGTCAAAGTTTAATTGGCATTCCTGCCCGGGATGAAAGCCCGTGGCTGCCGGTGCCGGCGAAGGCTAAGAGGGGCCATTGGTCACGGGCGGTAAAGGCCACACACAGGCGGCACCGGGGCAGGTCTCCCCTGCCGGACGGGGCTTCGCCGCTGGGGCCGGGCTGCAGCGCTCCCTCCTCGGCCATTCCCCTCCCTGCATCCCTTGTGCGGACGCAGTGGTGCCAAGGAGCACCCCTGCGTGTGTGCCGCCGGCAGCCTTCGGTCCGCACCTGCCAAAGGGTTCAGAGGGGGTCGTTTTCCAAAAGCCCCTCTGAGCAGCACAGGGCTCGTTGTGCCTATCTCACCTTTGGGGCTTTCTGGTAGGGAAGATTTATGTCAAATAGCGTTCAAACCCCTGAAATTTGCAATAAAGCCCCTTCACAGACAGACAACCTGGCAGCAAACGCTGTTAGTGACCAGTGCCCGCTCCCCAGAGCCAGGCAGGAGGGCAGGGCAGGAAAGCCGGCACTGCTGGGCAGAGCCCAGGAGCCCGCAGTGGGTCACGGCTCGCAAGGGCTGCCCGGGGGTCTGATCAGCGCTGCCCCAATCCCCGTCCTCGCCTCCCCCATGGGGCTGGATCCCTCTGCAAACCAGGGGGGGCTGAGGACAGCCATGGCCTGTCTGTCAGCCCCCTTGCCGGGGCTCTCCCAGTTTGCAAAGAGACCAGGGGGTTTGAGCATCGCCTCCAAACGTCCCTGAGCAAAACAAACCAAGCAGCCATGGGCACCTGCGCTGCCGCCGGACGGGCTCTGCCATGCAGAGGAGGTCCTGCACGTGAATTACAGCGAGGGGCATGCTTACCAGGCTTCCCAAACTGCCTGAAAACAGTTATTACATTGAATGCAAGGTCTGGCAGATGCAAATCAGTAATTTCACTTCTGATGCAACTTGTCCGCAGCGCCAATATCACAGGGATGGAGCTCGGCTGATGTTTCCCGTTAGCGCAAGAGCCCCTTGCTTTGCTGCAAGCCCTTCCCACTTTAAATGCTTCACTGGGAAAATGGAGCCATTAAATTCAGCTACGGCCTCAATCCTTTTTAACTCCTGCGTTGTAGGGGAGCTTCAGACCCCAAGGGAGCTGCTCTGTCTTGTTTTGGGCTCCTCAGAGAAAACAAAGCAAACAGAGAAACATCCTTCTTATTAAATCAACAGAGAGTTGCAGGCTGCCGGCAGGGAGCACCAGGATCAGACCCGGGGCAGCTTTTCTTTGCTTGTCCCACTGATCCAAGGCTGCTGCAAGGGATGGGGCTTGGGGACGGCAGGTCGTGAAGTGGCTTCACCTTTCTGATGGAGCTGCAGCACAGGGGAGAGGACGTGGCCCGGGGCAGCTCCCCAGGATGGGGGAGCAGACAGGGCATGGCAGGGGTACGGACGATCATCCCTCAGCAAGACCAGCCGGTGGGAACTCGCCCACCCTGCTGAGGGACTGCAGCAATGCTGAAATGAGAGCGGGCAGAGGGAAGCATAGCCCCAGCTCACTGCCACCCCCAAAACCCTTCCGAGAGCTGGCAACAGCGTGCAAACCCCAGCACAGCACCCCCCCGCAGCACCCCCCCACACCGTGCCCCAGCACTGCTGGGCTCCAGGGCCGGGGCAGCAGCCTCCTCCCACCAGCCCCACAGTTTTCAGTTTGTTAAGAAACAGCAGAGTGCTTAGCCCTCATTAGAGCCTTCATCTGCAAAGTTCTTTCCTTTGACTATAAATCTGTTCCAGAGCCACAAGAGACACAAGCACCCACAGGCTGCTGCTTTCCCCCTCGCAGCCCACTGCAGCAGGCAGGGAGGGAGCAGACAGACCCCAGCGGGGATGGAGGTGGCCCTGCACAGCGAGCCTGGGGGCAAACCCAGCCCTTCCCCAGGGCGGCCTTGCACTGGGGTGCACAAGCCAGGGAGAGCTGGTGGCCAGGGACCGAGGGTCCCCTGCCCCACCTTGGCGGGGCCCCACAGCACACAGTGGCAAACCAGCTACGCACGCCCCAGCGCAGAGGGCTGAGCCCCACTGCGGGCAAGCGCGGCCCCCAGGGCAGCCCTGCAGCACGCTCACCCCAGCGATGCAAGCTACCCCTGCCCAAACGCTCCTGCAGCCAGGGCCCAGGACAGCCCCCCCTGCACACGAGCATGCCAGAGGTCCCTAAGAAAGCTCAGCGACTGGAGCCAATTGTGGTCAGGTGGTTGTTATTATCAGTAGTTTTCATCATAATTCAGAACGGCTGCCACTTGCCAAGCGCTTTCTGCAGCAGCCCGTTATTAATGGCACGTTGAAATGCAGCCGAGCTTTGCTTTTGCTGTCAGACAAGTACCCTTGCTGTCAACTGCTCCTCGCAGCCTGACAAAGCTTTGGGTTTCTCCTGTAGATGGCCAGTGCTCCCAGAGCCCCCGGGGACGAGCTGGGGCAGCGGCCGGCGGGATTCCCTGCACCCAGCAGTGCAGAACACCCCGGGGCTGCCCTGCCAGCATCCCCTGGCATGGGCAAAGCACTGAGGGTGGTGGTGGCCTCTTGGAGTGGCCATAGGAGCAAGACGGGGCTCATCCGAGCCCATATCCCACCTGCCCCCACGGCCCGGCCAGATGCCTCAGAGAAAAGTCCAGTGATCCTGGAATTACAGAATAATCTGCCATAACAATTCACCCTGACCCCTGTTAGCCAGAGGCTGGCGTACGCTGTGCAGCAGGACGCTCCTCCCTGGGTATTTTTCTGCAGTTCCTGCAGTCGGGAAGGGGACGCTGCCGGGGAAGGACGGGCTGGCCGGGGTGACGGGGACCAGTCCTGCAGGTGGCCCAGGGTGCCCCGCGAGGAGGAGATGCTGTGATCAGCACAGATGGATGCGATACACAACGTGGGAACGCTGGCTTTAGCTCTGACACCACTGTGCTCAAAGTCAATAAAAACTCCTATAAAATAAAAGCTTTTCGTGCAAACATAGTGGGTCACCCTGCTCTCTCTCTTTCCTCCTGCTCTGTCCCATGCGTTCCCACAGGATCACTAAAATCTCCTCTGCGGTTACAGCTCCATCGCCGGCACTGCTGGGATGCAGCACCCTGCCTACGCACCCTCTCCCTGCCCGTTCTCCTTCTCCCTTCCTGCCCCTCTCCTTTCCAGCCTCCATCCCTTCCCCGGGGCCATGGCAACGGCCATGACGTCTCCCGCACCTCGAAGGTGATTTGATTACGTGGGCTGCGCATGAGAAAGTTCCTGTTGGAGCAGAAATGGATCTAATTATTGACGCTAACGGCGGCGGCACAGGCTCAGCAGAGGAGCAAGGTGCCAGGGAGGTGGGGGTGCGCCGGGCAGGAGAGTGCTCAGCAGTGTCCAAGAGCTCTGCTGGGGGCGTGAGGTCAAGGACAGAGGTGAGGCTGCTTGAGCCGGGCACAAGAGAGGACCAGACACCAAACCTCTCCTCCTCCCCGCTCCCTGCCCGGCAGCTGATGCTCTCCGGGAGGATCTGGAGCGGTGGTCCAGAGCTCCCGGTCCTCCCGTGCCCCGTCCTGTGCCCGGGCAGCATCATGCGTCGCAAGGAAAGGCAGAGCTGCTGGGATAAAAATCCAAACAGGCCCCAGCTTTCAACCAGGCAGCTGACACTGGTGCTCTGTAATCGTTCTCGCAGGAGGCAAATCACGGTAGGAAACATCCCCCCAGAGCTCCTGGTGCTGGCTCGCAGCAGTGGAGGCGAGCAGACCCGAAACCCTCCGCTGCAACCCTGCTGAGGAGGGAATACGCTCGGAGATGAAGGGGAACGCTGGAGCTCTGCCTCCCTGACCGTGATCCAGAAGCGGGCACAGAAGGGGAAAATTCAGCACGCTCAGGGCTGTGCCTCCTCCGTTCCCGTGCTCCGCGGCGAGGCGAGTGCGGCACACGGCGCTCCGTGCTCCTGCTCCGGGGCGGCGGGTCGGAGCCGGCGCGGAGGGTGGCCATGCCGCTGGGGAGGACGAGCCCCCCATGCCGCAGCTCCTCTTTCAAAGAGCATCCAGTGAGGATTTGCACTCCCTTCTTCCTCCAATTTCAGTGAAACTGCAATTTTTATGCAGAAAAAAGTCTTGAAAAAACAATCTTTTGGCATGTTTTTGAGGCAAAAATCCCCTTTTTCTTGGAAAACAGGCCAAAACCTAGCCCATATTTGCTTGGAAATGGGCCTTGTTCTATTTGAGAAACAGCCCAATTTTTTGATGGAAAATTGGAAAATAGTCCCAGGTTGGCTCTAGAACGTGTGTGTCACAGCAAAACTTTCCATGAAAATGACCTGGATACTGCAACAGATCAAAAACCCTCGAAAGTGGAATTTCACCCACCCAGCCCAGCGCCGGAGGGACCGTCCCGGCAGGGATGCTTTGCCGCCCGCGGCCGGAGCCGCTTCCTCAGCCTGCTCCGAGCATGTTGCTGCTGCCACTGCCGCGGACTTGAGGAAAGGCAGGGCCCCGCGACCCATGGCTGGTTTTTTTCCAGCCTAATATGAGAAATGAACTCCCCCACGAAATTTGCCCTGCTAATGTGATTCTGGCATGGCATGCTGCCCGATAGGATTTCTATTAAAATGTGATTTCCTCCTGCTTATAATGTCATTATCTGAGGCATTTGTGTAGAACATCGACCACACAGGTAATATATGGGTAGGGGAGCTAAATTAGAGAGCATGTACGTTTTTTAATGGAGGGTTGCAAGTAGACGTGAAATAATCAAGGCTGGATACAACTGCCATCATTTACTGGTGCCTGACACGGTGAAATACTTCATCGAGGGGTTATTGCCATTTAACACATCTTTCACTTCTTCCATCTTTCCTGAATAAAGTGCCCAGCCGTCCCATCCGTCTTCAGGTGGGATCTGTCAGCGCTGCTCCCCGCTCCGCCTGCCAGCAGCGGCGTGATGCTGATGTATGCCGCAATCACCCGCGCCCAGCAGGAAGCATATTTCTCTTTTATTTATCAGCACTCGAGGTGTTCTGTGTAAATTCAAAGACAGGGACGTACCGGCGAGGAGAAAACAGTCTTGTTCATCTCGTGCCCCATCCACCTCCCCCCAGACCTCTCCAGACTCTAAATTCATTTTGCCTCCCACCTCCCTGTCTGCAGACACCTTGCGAGGGGCTGCAGCGGGGGACAGCGTTTGCTGCACCTCAAACCCCCCCCAGCCGCCTTAAACTAATCCGAGGCAAGGTACCAAACTCAAAGGCTGTGCTGGATCGACACTTCCCTGGGCAAGCAGCTGGGAGTGAGGGAAAAGGCACATTTGGCCCCTTCCAGAAGCCTGCAGGCTCCATGGGGCTGGGGGTGCTGGGGGGCAGCGGGGCACAGCCCCCGGCTCTGGTCACGGGCAGACGATGCTCAGCCCCGTGCTGCCGCTTGGCATTCCCCCCGCGTCGGAGGAATAAACACCACTTTGTTTTAGGCCCCCTTGCTGCACAGGCGAGAAGCACTCAGGGGCTTTCATAAGCTCATCTGCATAATAATGCTGGAGAATTCTTATCTCAAGTGATCGCAGTGTCAAAACCCACAATCCGGCAGGAAATTATGGAGAGGAAGCACCGCGGAGAAAATGACACTGCTGCGGTGCGGGGAGCAGGGCTGATTTTGGAGCTGCTCTCATGCCCCACGTTTTTAAGCAAATGTCTGAGCAAAAGGAGGGTGTGGGGGGAGCGAGGAGGAAATTTTGGGTGCCCAGGGCGGTGGGAGAGGCCGGGCTGCGCTACTGGGTGGGATGCGTGTGGCTGCCGGAGCCTTGTGCCCCGGATCATGAGCAAACCCGTGTCTGCTGGGGGATTCGCGGGGTGCCCATGGCTCCCTCGGTGGGAAGCACCAGCATCACCAGAGAGCCCCGAAGCCCCACACTGGGATGGGGCCGTGGTGCCGCCCATGCACCAACTCTCACCACGGCCGGGGGACTCAGGACCTCCCCACCCTGCCACCGGCCCGTGGGAATAGGGGCCACATACCAGATGGGCAATTGCTAGGGAAATTCTGATTTATGAGCAGCAAAACCTGCTAACACCGTCACTCTCCGGTGAGGGAGACGTGTTTTCTCTGGCGTGCTGTAGGAACAGGGGCTGCTTTGAGCTGGAAGCCTTCCTGAGCTCCCAGCCCTCTGGGTGTGAGAGTCTGGGAGGTGATAACTTATGCAAACACACACGCTATTACCCGGCCAGCTGAATTTAGCATAAATCAAGAACTCTGGCTTTGCAAGAAAAACAAAGACGGTGAAATGAGGCAGGGCAAATGGAACAAAAGCCCTTTCCTAACTTAGATGATAACACAGATCGGGAGACAGGCAGCGTTACACAGGCTGCAGCAAGCGCACAAACCCTCCGAGGGACGGGGCTTGCCAGGAGCGGGGGCACCCAGCAGTGCTGGCACCCAGCAGCACTCCCCCGATGGCTCCCACAGCCCTTCCCCGCAGCCCTTCCCCGTGGCCTCATGGCTGGCAGCTGGGAGGAAGGACAAGCTTTGCTCGGCTTCCTCCTCCATCTCCCGCAACACCAGGCACCCTCTCGTGGGGAGGGTTGGGAAGGAGCGTGCTGCCAGTGCCCACCGGGTACCTCAGAGGATGCTTCCAGAGCCTGGGGAGGGCTCAGACACCTGTAAAACTCTGCCCGGAGCCACAGGGAGCAGAAAGGGAGCTTGTATAAAAGAAAAATGGGTCTCAGCAAGGTGCATAATTCATTTGTGAGCTCAGCGGGTGCTGAGAGCCGTGCCCGTGGCACGGAGCGTGATGGATGTAGGTGGCGGCGGGGCAGCCGGCGCGAGCGCCGAGCTCTTTTCAGCCTGAGCACATTGCTTTGCGGGGGAGACACGGCCTGGGGTGAGTGATGGCTTCAGGGTGGAGAGCAGGGGGGAAAGAGCTGCTGCTGGAGCCTGGAAAAAGCAGCAAAGAGGAGGAAATCACACCCGACTTCGGCTACTAACCCGCTCCTTGGAGCCAAGGCAAGAGCAACCGCAGAGCTCACCCCTCAGCCAGACCTTGCAGCAGCCTGCTGTAAAACCGGGGGTGCCCGGGGCTGCTCACCCGCTTTTTCCTGAATGACTACGGCCATGAATGCAGCCAGCATCGATGATGCCGATAGTCCAGACCCCCTCCTCCTCGGGCTGGGGATCGCGGGGAGCTTTGCTGTGCACATGGGCTGTCTGCCGTGCCTGCGAGCCACGTGCGAGCTGGGGCAGAGCACAGTCCTGCCCAGACCTGGACAGCAAACCGCAGCAGCAGGGCTCAGGGGGGGATGCTGGGGACAGCAAAGCCAGGCTGGGGGCAGCACCCCGTCCACAAACGGGGCCGCTGGCAGGGGAGGCACGTCCTCCAGCACGGCTCCTGACGGGCTTCACACCCTGGCGTGGGAGACGCTGGAGCCTGAGATCACGTTCCTCAGCCGACAGGAGCCGGGAGTTCTGCTGGCACATCTTTAAATTGTTGTTTTTCCTGTCTACAAGGAGTTCAAAAGCTACTGACTGCAAGGTCGTCCCGGAGCCCTCGGAGCATGCCAGTGTACTCCAGCCTGGGACATCGAGTACCACAGGGCTGGGAAGTCGTTCGCTGCTCAGAGCTCAAAACAAAACCAAGTGTGTCCCACCCCCAGCTCTTCGAGATTTCCCGTGCCTCCCGTAATGCAAGAAAAACATGGACGGGTATGAAAGGAAAGGGGCTGCTGACACCAGCAGATTTGTGACTGCCATCGTGAGCTAAGCAGACGCTCTGGCCATATTAAACGGTCCCATTCCCAGGAAGATGCTTGGGGTGTAGCACAGTAAAACATGATCTTTTTTCTGCCAAGTTACACCAGGATTTACAAGGCATTTCCAAGATGGAAAAAATCAGGAATTATTGTGGATGCGCATTAATTTCAGCTCCATGCATGAAAAATGTTCAGCAGGAGCAGACCGGGTGCCCTGCGCTGGCCGTGCCGCAGAGCCAAGCACCAGAGGCGGTAGCGCGGGAGGATGCGTTTCTGGGGGGTAAAGGGGGAGGTGGGAATTAGGGTGCTTGGGTTCCTCTCCTGAGTCAGGGCTAATTTGCTGACCCGCCCCGGGCTCGTAGCCTGCTTTGCTTTCCATGCCCCCTGGAAGCCAACCCTGCTCCCAAGAGGCTTTTTATTTTTGCTGAAGACCCTTAAGAGTGAAGGAAGCAGCCCGCATGCAAAAGGACTGGTTTGGTCAATGTGGTGCAGAGCCCCTTGCCATGCTCCAGCCAGCACCGAGCAGGCAGCAGCGGCAGCAGCACGCCTGCAGCACCCCTTGGGGGGGTGCTGGATGTGGCCCCTCTCCCCCCGCAGCCGCTGGAGCCTCCGGCACGCTGGGGCAGGAGTTGCTGCCGGCACACGGGCAGCACGGTGCCTGCAGAGCTGTCCCTCGGCCATCGGGGCTGCGGGAGCCTCTGAAGAGAGCGAAGCAGGAGGGGGAGATCAAGCATGCAGCTATTGATTTATTCCAGTTATTTTAACAGATTACTGGAAAGAATAAAGAAGGAAACCTGGCATCGCTGGGCTCAGCCAGCAGTGCATTTCCTCCTAATAGCTCTGTCGCTGCCTGCGTGATTGCTCCCCGCGGACCTGTTAAGTGAAGAAGTCCCTTGCTGATGGCAGCAGTTGGCCTCTCCACACACGCGGTCCGGGCTGGTGGCCGGGGAGGCTTTTCTATTCTTAGCCAGCTTCTGCATCCTCTCGCAGCATCCAGTCAGTGTTTGCCTGATTTTTTCCTCCACCCCCGGCTGGTTTTTGACAGACATTTTGTTGTGCAGGAGAAGCCAAGGTGGGGTTTCTAGGCAGGGCAATTCTCCTGCAGCAAAATCCCAAATGTTCCGGCAGCGGGGGCGTTTGCAGGGCCGGGGATGCCGGTGAGAAGGGGCACCTGAGCCTGGACCAGCCCTGAAGGTGCTCAGGTCCCCTCCCAGAGCCCGGGAACGTGAAAGATGCTCTTTCCCCCCCGGGGAGCAGAGAAGCTCCTGCAGAGCAGAGGCTGCGGGCCAGGGTGCTGCGGACGAGCACCCCGGGGCTGCAGAGCTCGGCCGGGCAGCAGCTGCACGCCAGGGACGAGCACCCGCCGGGAGAGGCCATATGCTGGCGTGGCATTCGCAGCCCTCCCAGCAGAGCACAGACACCTTTTGTCGCCTTTCCGTCCTACTACATATTTATCAGCCTGATTTGCATGGCCCTTTGCATAAGCCGCCGGGCCGGTCGCTGCGAAGTGTCTCTCTTGAAGACAATCTGAAGTATTCATCTAAATAATTCTGCCGGCATTTTGACTTCCCAGGACAGAGCCTTTGTTTTATGCTATTGCCAGCAAATTCCTGGTCAGATGGGCTCAGGTTTCCAGCGCGCCATTAGCACGCAGCCGTTCCCATTGAGAGCTGCGGAGAATTTCCCCATTTCCTTCCAACTCCGAACAGCAGCAGCCCGGATTGTGTTGGGAAACCTGCTCCTTATTTAGGTGCCCCAACACGGTCGAGACAAAAACCTTGCTTAAAAATGCGCTCGCGGGCTGTGCAGCAGCATTTCTGTTGACGTTACTCGCCCGGGCAGTTTAACCAGAAGGCTCCTTTCCTACTTCTTACAGCTCCATTGAGCGAGAGGAAATAGGGTCGTTATGCTTTTGATTTCAGACCCTAATTAGGCCTCAGGAAAGGAAATAGTGCTACTGAGGTAATGCGCTCCCTGCTCACCAAAGGGTCCCAGCATCGCTCCCAGCTTTGACAGCGTTCAGCTGTGCACAAGGTCCCTGCGCGCGGTCCCGAGCCACAATAGCCCCATTGAGGGCTTCCAGCGGGGATGCGGGAAAGAACCGCGCCAGTACAACCTGGCACATGGATAGAACAGACGTCAGGGTGATGGCTCATACGTGAAAAACACTCAGGCAGCGCGAGGCAACCGGGCATCCCCCGGCACGAAGGAAGCCGAGGGGCCGAGGCACCATGGACACGATGCTTCCCTACCTGGGATGTGTCAAAAAGGCTGGGCACTTCATTCAGAAAATATCACGTTTCACCGCTGAATAGCTTCCCCCAAAAGAGCCATCTGTCCTCTCATTTTGTCTTTAAAAGTTGCCCCATCACCGTGGACAAAGCCCTTTAGCACGTTACAGAAAAGGGGTCCAACTTCATACCAGGATAACCCCAACCTCGCGGAGGATGCAATGCCCTGTCTGCTGCCATCGCCTGTTCCATCGCTGCGATTCACAGCAGCAGCTTATTTAACATCCAAATAAAGGCTTGGATTTTTTAAATAAAAACCACATTTAAAGATGTCTGCAATTAAATGTATATGAGAATGTGCACACGCAAGCATGCACGTCTGGGTATCTGTGTCCTGCAGGAGAGCGAGGGGAGCTTGGCCTTTCTCCAGCAGAAAATGTTGGTCTAAAAAAGCCAGAGGAAAAGTATAGAAGTCGTAAATTTCCCATTTCTTGGTGAGAAGCAGCATATTTCTGTATCGCATTCCCAAAATGAGCTGCCACAGCACTGGCTGGGGAGAGCCCTGTGGGGCCAGGACCGGGCAGCGTGGGACCCTGGGGACAGGGACGCCAGGCCAGGGCGATTGATTTAACAATTCTGGAAAAGTAAAAAAACCCACAGCAACAATCTAATCAGACGTTTCTGCAAATACATCCCTGTCCATTAGGCCAGCACGCGGCTCCTCGCCTGCTTGATGGGTTGGCCGCCCGGCGTGGTGGCTGAGCGCTCCAGCCTGGATCGATGCTCCCCCGCTTTATAAACCCACTAATCACCCGGATTTACAGGCGACGTGTCTCGGCGGCACCCGGAGGCCTCCTGCGTTTGTTCCGAGAGGAGGGTTTAAACCTTTCCTGCTTTTCAGTAATTCTGGTTTGGAGAAACCCGTGGCTGCCAGCTGCCCCCAGCCCCTTCCCTGCCCTCCCGAGGTTTGCCGTGGCGGGTCGCCTGCCGGCAGGGCTGGCAGAGGTGGGGGGCTGCCGGCTCCTGGGGAGGGGGTTCTGGGGGCCCCCGGGTTTCTGGCGTCAGGGCTACCTCCAGCCTCATAGCTGAGGCAGCAGCTCTGAAGTACAAGCAATATTTGTGCTTAATTGCACCCTTAATGAGCTCGTGCTCCGTGTTATCTGCAGGGGTATTTGCTTATACAAGCAGCTCTGGCTGCTCTGCCGCGTCCCGGGGCTGAGGGCAGGCTCAGAGCCGCGTCTCGGTCAAGCCAGGAGGCTGAGGAATCCCTCCCTGCCCATCCCAGGGAGCTGCCTGTGCAGCGCAGGCAGGGGCCCTTCAGCACCCAGCTAACGTCCCCGCACGGGGCAGAGGGAGCGGGAGCATCATCACCAGCACCGGGGCATCTCCATGCGGTGCTGCGGAGCATCTCCACGGGGTGCTGCATCGCTGCAGGGTGCTGCAGGGCGTCTCTGCAGGGCGCTGTGTGCAGCCTGATTAGCCCAGGCACCGCCCCGCTCCGCAGGCTTGCAGAGCACAGTCTGTTCAGCTAATCAAAAGGAGGCAAAGTGCCGACTTGATTGCAGTGACTACGTACCTCCGTGGGCAGAAAATGCCAGGCGCTGGAGAGCTCTTCAATCAAACCGTGCAGAAGATGGCACAGCAAGAGCCAGCAGCCAGGAGCACTCAGGATTTGCCTGGGGACCGGCGCACGCTCGTGAGAGCGAGGATGATGAGGGGAGGAGGGAAGGGGAGCAGTCCTGTCTCCATCCCTGGGTGTCGGGGCACACAGGGGGTGCTGAGCACACCCTGGGGCTGCAGAAGACCCGTCAGCCAGGCTCGGGTACACCGACCTCATGGCTGCTTCTGGTCTTCAAATCTGTAAATCCACGGACTTTAAGTATTTTCAAAGAATTTCCTGTATTTAAAGAGAGAGATGCTCTTAAGTGCTTCCCTGGACGAGGGCCAGAGTGCTGAGCGCCTGAAGGACGGACCTGGGCTGGGGACTGCACGGCCGCACGCCTGCTCCCAGGAGGGGAATATGCCCACGGATGCATCTTCTCTGGAGGACGAGTTCCTGGCTCCTGCCTGCAGGGCTCTCAGGGATCCTGCCCCTGCCTGAAGGGCTCTCGGCACCAGTGCATGAGATTCCTGATGCAGAGGAGAGCTTTTGGCACCTCCTGTATCTCCTAGATGGCTTCCTGGGATGGTCCCTGGATGCTGAATGGCACCAGAGCCGCTGCAGGGACATGCCCAGCCTCATGCCCTGCGCCAGCGAGGAGCACTGCTCGGGCCGACAGCATCCGCTGGGCAGCATAAAAAGGCCTGCGCAAAACTGCGAGTTTAACAGTTCATATTAGCCTTTGCTCTGTTAGCACCCATTAAAAGGAAGCAATTAAACACCGTCAGGTCAGTCGATAGGCAGGCGTTGCCAACACAGGCGCCTGTGCGCCCAGAGCAGCGTACCACGGCGTGCTCCTGCGGGAGCAAGGCTGGGGCGGGCGGTGCTGTGCCCGCCTTCGGCAGCGCTCGGCACAGACCCTCTTCCCATCGCTCCCACTTTGCTGTGAATCTCTTTCTGGCCCGCACACCGTGGTGGCCCCACGGGACACCTGTGCTTGCACAGTGCGAGGTGGCTCCCATCCGGGGTGGTGCGGGCTGCTCGACAGCTTTCTGCTGTGCTGGGGTGGATGTTTTTCCCAACTTTCTATGCTATTTCCTTTGGACTTTCCAAGAAATAGGCTCTTGCTGCCCCACAGCTGCCTCTTCCAGCCCAGCGCTGCAGCCTGCCCCGATCCCGCAGCCTGAAACACGAGATCCCCCCCAGCACAGCGGTGGGAAGGGAGGAGAGGTGTGAGAGGCCGCTTTACTTGTGTCTTGTAAATAATGCATTAGTTTGCACTTACAAGGGTCTGAAAACACAGCACGCTGGTTTGTGTTACTGCTGGGGCTGCTGAACCGGCTGCTGCTCCCCCTGCGGCGGTTCCCGCAGACAGAAGCGCAGCATCTCCCCCTCCCCTGGGCTCCTTCCTCCCACAAACTGTGCTTTCCACTCTTCGTTTCCTCTTTCCTATTTAATGAGTTGGTAAGTATCAGGGATGATGCCTGTCTCGGAGCGCCCTGTGCATTAGCGAGAGATGATCCCATTAGGAGCAGTCCAGCGAGCCTGGCTTCATGCATCCCATCCCATCTTGGGCTACCAGCCAGCGCCACAGAGCCGCAGGGTCCTGCGGGACAGCCCGCCCCAGGCAGCCCTGCCTTCTCCTCGGGGGACGAAAGCTGTCCCGGGGCAGCGTGGGCAGCCCCACGCCAGCTGAGCGTGCCAGGTCCCGGTGTCGGCCCTTCCCTGGGATGGACGTGCACACCCCCTGCTCCGCAAAGCACCCGAGCAGCCCTGCCCACGGGTACGAAACGCTGCGGAGAACAAGGAAAGCTTCACCGGGGGAAATGCAGAAGTTTCCAGAACTGTGGGTCATGCTCCGGGGAACACAGAGTGTTTTCAGCTGTCTGCTGGCAGGAGAGAAAGCAGAGAAGGGAAAACAGGTTCTGCTTTTGGAAACCGCGACCTTCTAGCCCAGAGATCAGGACACGTCGGCTCATCAGTGCCCATCTGCCAGAGACTCTGCGTGTACCGGAGGTGTCAGAGCGACAGAGAGCGTAATTGCTAAATAATTCATCAGAAAAGGGCAAACAAAAGCAAGTGGTAAGAGCAGCCCAGCAGAGTAAATATGCAAGCAGACCCCAGAGAGCTGGGGCTGCAGCGTGGTATCCACTTTGCAGCAAGCTCTGTGTTGGCAAGAACTGCTTGGAAAACTCTGGGTGGCTTCTCTTCCAATAACACGCCTGTTGATTTTCCCTCCATCCCTCCAGCAACTTTTGTGACATCATTTTCCCCTTATATCCCTCTTTCGTATTTCTATTTCGGACCAGGGTGAGGAAGGAGAGCAGCAGGACCTCCCCCGGCACAGCTCACGCTTACGTTGCCTCCACATACCCCAGAGCATCCCGGGGAGAGGCTGAGCCAGCCCAGTTGCCGCGGGGCCCCGGCAGAGCCAGCTGGGTCCGTCCCTCGGCACCTGCCTTGCTGGGCATTTGGGGAGCCAGATGCCCCCGGAGCAGCGGCTGCACCCCAGGGCGGCTGCTGCTCGCCGGTGCCAATCCCTCGGCTGCTTGTGCCAGCCCCGCTCGCCCAGACAGTGGCTCCTCTCCGCAGCCAAGTGAAGCTGCGTCCAGAAATTGCAGAGGGGCATGGCTGGCAGGTTCCTGGCACCCGTCCCGCAGGTTAAATCTGTCCCCGGCCACAAATTAGACGTGTCTGTTGAGTTCATCTTAAATTACAGTGCAGAGCAGCCCTCGTAATTAGGAGCTTTGCTCTGAAAGCACATCCCTGCAATGAACGCCCTGCACACGCTTCTTCCTCTCGGGCTTAAATCAAGGCAGAGGGGCCCCATCCTGCCCATGAAAACGCGTGGAGGAGGGCTCCAGGCTCGGGCACCTGTGGGAGCTCGCCCGAGGCAGAGGTGGCAGTCGGCCGGTGCAGGAGGCAGCGGCAGGACGTGTGACGCTGCCCTGCACCTTCTGCCAGATTTCTGCCCAGTGCAGCCCGGTTTCCAGCTCTGCAAGACTGCGACACAGGAGCGGCCAAACTGCGTTTTATCCCTAAACCCTCAGCTCCTTGGAGTGGGTCTGGCTGTGCCGGGACTCCCCAGTGGAGGCACCGTGGTGTGCCATGGGAAGGGTGGCAGAGCAGGGATCGCCCTCCTCTATGCCACGCAGCACGGTAGCAGCCGCACGGCACATCCAGCCCCTGCAGCCTCCCCCGGCTGCAGCGCTGCTGCTCGGGCAGCCATGCCAGAACTGGGTTTGGCCGGCTGCTTCCCGCTCCTGGAACTGCCGGGGTCCAGAGCCAAGTGGCTGCTTCCTGGGTGCCCGCTGGAGCCTTTGTCCTAAAGAGGGAAAAGGCAAAGCGCCCAGATTTTAAAAAAACCCCTAGAGGTGACAGGGGCTGTTACCTGTGCCCTAGCTGAGCGGGGCATGGCTGAAGGGCGGCAGGTTGTTCCTACAGGGAAACACCTGGGAAAGGGAGGCCGAGCAGCTGCTAACCCGGTGAAGTTAAATTTAAGATGCTGAAAAATTACCCTGCCCATCAATCAGCTCTTCCTCAGCCTGCAGCCTCCGCGCGGGGCCTCACCTCGTGGCTGCAGGCAGCAGCCTCCGCCCCGTGCCCCGGCTCCGCCGAGACCCTCCCGGCAGCGGCAGCGGCGTGTGCGCAGCCTTTGATAAATCTGGCTAACGGATGGGCTGTGAAAGCCATTTCCAGGCTGCAGCGCACGAGGAGCAGCAGCAAGTGCCCTCCTGGACGGACCCACGCCCCCGCGCCCCTTGCTTTGGGGGGCCGCAGCCGCCCCAAGCGCCGCGCAGGGCCGGGGGCTGCGTGAGCCACCAAAACCATTGGCGGCCACTTCAGAGCTGCCGTGCCTCCCCGTGCAAGTGTTTGTGCAAAGCCACAGTAACCGAAAGACAATTGCTGTGCCGCGCCGGGGGAAGCAGCGACGCAGGCGCAGCGGCTCAGCACCGCAGGGCTGGGGGAAGCGGGGGCACGGGTTGGGCTGAGCAGAGGGTCCGGCGTGGCAGGGTCCAGGGCCGATCTGGTGGGTCGGCCGTGCTGAGCACACCGGTGGCTCCCGGCACAGTGGGACGTGGAGTCTGCTGCAGGTACGGCAGCAGCAAGAGGGCACTGAGATGTTGTCATCACTGAGCTGGCTTTCTTGTCAAAACAAAGCAGAACAGAAAATCTGCAGATTTTTTTACTGAAACCTCACATTCTCTCTTGCAGATAAAATGACACTTTCTGGTTTGTTGTTTTTTAACCAGAATAACCTAAAACATTTCAGAAATGTGCTCCGTAGCCCAGCCCCAGATGCCTACCAGCATCTTCATCCCAGCAGCCCCGGCCCCAGACCGCTCCTCACCACCACTTCCCGCCGTGCCGGTGCAAGGGCACAGCGGGCGTCGTGGCACCCAGACTCGCCCTGTGCTCCAGATGCGACCGCGATCTGCTGCGGCTGGAGAGAACAGGACACATCCCCAGGCAGTCCCCTCCTGCCCACCTAATATTTCTGTGGTCTTGCAATTGAGAGCAAAACCGCTCCCCTCTTCCCGCTGCCGCTGGCTTTGGCATTGCTGCCAGAGCCACCACCGGCTTCGGTGCAAGGCGTGCACCAGCCGGGCTGGAAGGAGCCGTGTGCCTGCGCCGGGCAGGACATCTCTGTGGAGCTGAGCCCGCTCCATCGCCCACACAGCGCTGGGCACAGCAGGGGACGCTGCCTGCAGCGCGGGGGGGGTGCATTCGGGGTCCCTGTCACCCCCTCGGTGGCAGCGCTGTTCCTGCTCTAATTCCTACTCCCCGGCCAGCAAAGCACGCGCGCTGCAGCTCGGTGAGAGCGTTGCTTCTCCTGAACGCCCCTGGTAACTGCATTGCAGCAGAAGCCTTGATCAAGCCCTGGAAGCTCAGACGGCCGCGCGGTGCCTGCGTGGCGTGACAGGAGCGGTGGGCAGGGGGAAAAGGGGCCCGTCCCACGCTGGACACTCAGATTGTTCCTCCAGCCACCAGCACCACTGGTCCCCGCTCTCCCCAGGCCTGGGGGGCAGCCCCCATCCTCTGCTTCTTTATACAATCTGGGGTCGAACCCCCCCCCAGGGCAGCAGCCAGGTGCCTCCAGGCTTGTGACACCAGATGTAAACTTGGGCCATTGTCCCTTCAGGACGTTTGTCACCTAAAAATACCACCTGTGTTTTCCTGCACACTGTTGTAGTTTGTAATTGGTGCATATAAATATATACATATATATATACAGAAACACAGCTGACAGGAGCGCTATTTAAAGCCCGGGCAAGGAGGAGGACCAGCGCCAAGCCCGGTTTTTAGGAACGGGGCATAGGTGCAAGCTGAGGACACAGCCCCAGCCCGGTGGCTGCGCTCCAGGGTCATGGACCCATCGCCTGGCAAAAATAGGAGCGTACGTAGGGGTTGGAGGAAGTTTAAATAAACACCGGAGGCGGCACGGGGCAGAGCGGCCAAGTCCGGCTGTGCGGCACCTGCCCCGGCGAGGGGCAGAGCTGCGGGTAACCCCCTGCCCCAGCTCTCCTCCCCGCTGCGTCCTGCGGGATCCCCCCCGAGGGGCACGGCTGCCCTGGTGCCGCAGCACCCCGAAGCCGCGGGCAGATGGGGCTTGCGCAGCGCCGGCCCTGGGAACATTTAGCGTTAGCAAATGCTGAATGCCAGGACGGGGGGTGCCCCGGCAGCACCTGCTCTGCCCTCACACCTGGGCACAAAGGCAGCCACTGTGCCGGGAACGCGACACCCCCGCCAGCTGAGCCCCGTCCTCCCCGGGGATTTGCGCAACAGAAACTCCGGCCCTGCCAAAGCCAACACGGGCTGCTGCCTCCGCGGGAAGAGGCAGAGCGGAGTTCAGAGCCTTCGCTCAGGCCCGAGCGCAAACCACCTCCTGCCAGCTCGGATGCCGTGGCTTTGGGGGTTTTTGCTTCCTCCCCACCATCGTTTGAGTCAGCCCTTTCTGCAGCGCGCTGGGAGCAAAAGCCTCCGCAAGCGCCTCCGTGCGAAGCCACCGAGTTTCCCTTTGGTCCCACCCCGGACCCCACAAGGACCCAAGTGACCCTCGATGCTGCATCTGCAGTCCCTGCCCAGGAGTGGTCAGCGGGGGCCCCATCCCCGACGGGCTCCCCTGGCTGGCGGAGGCAGCGATGGGGGGACGGGGAGCCGCTGGCCCCCAGCCAGCAGAGCATCTGGGCAAAGGAGGATCGGTGCTAACGAGTGCTGCAGCCTGGGTCCTGTGCATCAGGGCTGTAGGAGAGGGCAGGGTGGGACGAGCGCTGCTTTTTGGCTGTGGTGCTCCACGTACCGTGCAGCGCTGGGCTGCGGGGGCCGGACCCGTGCTCCTTCATGGGGCTGCAAACTGAGGAGCATCGCGCTCGCCGGGAGCGCACGCTGCTGCCTGCTCTGAACTTCACGCTACCGCTGAGCTGCATAGACGGGGGGGACGGATGGCCTCATCTTTGCAGCCAAGGAATGAAACCCCCTGCCCTGCGCCCTCGGCCACCCCAGGAGCCCCGGCTGGGAAGCCCACTGCCAGCACTGCATGGGGTGTGGCTGCGGCATCCAGAGGCACCGCGTGCCCCTGCATGACAGCACCCTGCAGGAGGACAAGACCTTGGGCTGCCTGTGTTGCAACACCTCCGGACACCCCCCTCTCCCTGAGCTCGCTGGGTTGCAGCTGATAAACCGCGACCAGTGGTCCCAGTGCCTGGCTGCAGCGTGGATGTACCTGCCACGGGCTCAGCACCTCTCTGTCCCCAGACAGCCACCGCCCCCTGCTCGGGGCCAGCTGGCAGGTGACGATGCTGGGGCTTTGTCTCTGGCCTATGATGTTGCCCGTGATTTATAGGTCATTTTACAGCAGCTGTAAAGAGGCTGTAAATTATAGGAGGGGCATAAATTAGCCACGGACCCCTTTACTGGCCATAAAGATCTAAGGCCCACCACAGCTGCCTTTGGAGCTGGCACCCCGGGAGCATTCCCGAGGACAGCCAGGGGTGTCTTCAGCCAGGCCAGCGGGGCTGCGCCGAGTTATTTAGCACGACTCAAATAAATGGGCCCTTTTATTCCAGCGGGGCCACGGAGTCGGCGGGTGACAGGTGGGGAGGGGCAGCCCGGGGGGCCGGGGGCTCCCTGCCGAGCCCAGACCTTTCCCCCCTCGCCTTGTTGAGGGGAGAGAGGGCACTCTGTCCCCGCAAGGGGCCCTTGGTGCCAGGACCCCCAGCCCAGCCCCAGGAGGGTTTGGTGGTCCAGCCCCGCAGCTGCCTGCCAAGATGCAGCAGCAGGGCGGTGCAGAGAGCGCAGGAGCACGGCAGGACCGCGGCGGGCTGGGCGCAGGCAGGGATGCACGCAGCTCCCGTGACCTGACAGCGCGCGGGGGCTCGGCGGGGCAGCCCCATGTCCACCTCCTCATGAGCGCAGGGGCAGCTCCTTGTTCAGCTCCTGCAGCCCTTGGCAGGAGCCGCCGGTGCCGCTGCCTCCCGTGCCGTGTGCCCTCTGCGCAGAGGCTCCGTGTGTGCCAAGTCCCCCAAATTCCTCCGCTGGCCGCCCTGCCCCAGCGGCAGTTGGTGCCCTGTTGTTCTCCGACGTGACCCTGGAGCACAAACAGCTTTGCAGCTCCTCACTGTCCCGTTAATTACATTATGTCTAACAAGAAGGATCAGGCGGAAGGGATTAAACTTTGAATCTGCTTCCCCGGTGCTGGCACACAGGAGAGAAAAGCAGCTTTATCCATTCAAAACGGGAGTCATTTTTCACACCAGCTCCAATCCCAGCGCTAATCTCCTTAGTTTACCCAGCCTGCTGTCAGCTCCGCACACGGGCAGGGCAGGCAGGGCAGGCAGGGCAGGCAGGATGGTCCCGGCCCCAGCCTCGGGGTCTTTCCTTCCTTGTCCAGCTTTGTAGCCTGCCGGACAGTGATGGAGGTGACGGGGCTGTGACGGGGCGGGCAGGGGACCTTGCAACCCCCGCCCCAGCGCTCGGTGTGCTCGAGGGACCCTTTCAGCAGCTTCTCCCCCGCCTCTGCCTGTGCCATGCTGCGCCGGTCGCCACCGGACAAAACGGCACGTTTGGGGAATTTCTGCCAGTGCCTCAGTGTTTCCTCCTGCCTGGGGCTGCAGCTGCTCGCTGCACGGCCGGAGCGCGGGAAGTACCAGTTTGGGATGAAGCCTGTTCCCAGGCGTTTCAGGCAAGAGCTTCAAAGCATTGAGGTCCACGCACGCACAGCACCAGCGGAGCTCCTGGTCCCCAGGGCCACCCAAAACCCCGTGGGTGGGTGCAGGGTGAGCACCCATGGCCAAGGAGGGACGGAGCCGGGCAGAGAGGGCTACAGAGCTCACACGGGTCCAGCAGGACCCAGCGCGCTGGGAGCAATGCTGCAGCCCGGGCAGATGCACCTCTGGCTGCCACGGGAGCGCAGGGACATGGGGACGGGGTTCGGCTTCCACCACCACTCCCAGTGCCTGCTCTGCATTTCGGCCCCTCTGTGGCTGTGCCAGGGCAGCTCGGGGCACTGGCAGCCAGGCAGCCCCACAGCCAGGAGGCTGAGCCAGGGGGTGAGCGGTGGAATGGGTGACTCTGGAGAAGGAAAGCCCCCGGGCAGGATGGGCAGCCGTGGGAACTGGGCTTGGCAGCCGCTGTCCCCGTGTGCCCTGTCACCTGAGGTGGCCCGGCGTCCTGCAGAGCTGCGGCCAGGCAGCCCGGGGCTGCGTCCCCAGGAAGGCTTGGGACACTTGGCATCTGCAGGTTGTTCTGTTACACAAAAGGGAGATAATTGTCGGGGCTGCCAATCGCCCAGCTAGAGGGTGGGGACTGTTCTGCCCAGCGACTCTGTCAATCGGAGCGAGCACCTCGTGTGGGCACCCCTCCAGGCTCCTGGGCTAGTGATTTGCATGATTATTCAGCATGAGTTTGCCTTTGTTACTGAACAGGGCATAGCCGAGGTCGCTGTTTCCCGGCACGCAGAGCTGCCAGAGACGAGGCCGCAGCGGGTCAGCAGCCGGGCTGACACCCGCCAGCAGCGGGGTCGCCCCTCACGTCGCTCAGGCTGCTGCGACGAGGGTGGTTCGCATTTTGAGAGGCTGGGGCGTCACCTGCCTCCCCCACGTGCAGCCAGCATGTTGTCCTCTGCCCAGCCCTACCCGGGAAGCACCAGCTGGCCAGGCAGCACCACGCAGGGCTCCCTCCCCGGCCGGGCTTGCCCCGCTCTTGGCTCCACCACGCGCGGTGCACGCAGCTACACGAGACGATGGCTCGGCCACAGGCTCCCAGAGCCACCGAGCTCCCGAAGGAATTCGGGCAGGTGTTTCCCTGCGGGGCCATGCCACCATGGCTGCTCGTGCATCACCGCCCTGCAGCGTGCCGGGGCAGGGGAACGAGTGCTTCTGGCTGGGCAGAGCCACAGACGGCGGGACGGTTTGCTGGGGTAAGGGCTGCTCAGAAGCAGGGTCTTGCAAGTCTCAGTTTAACGCTTGAGCTGAGATTTCCCAGCACCGTGTTAGGCATGGAGCCCTGCAGTAATTTCCTGGTGAATAAGGGAAAGCGCAGCCCGAGGACTCAGTGGTGTTTGCAGTCTGCCTGGCAGACCCAGGTCCTCTGATGGGAGCAGACAGACACCCCCGGGCGAAGGGCCCCCCTCAATGTGCCGAATCCGACCCCGCAGCCAGCCGGCACGCTCTCTCTGCAAACGCCTGACCTTGAGGTCTCTCAGGAACAACAGGGAAAACCTCTGCCCCCCGGCACGGGCATGGGGCTCGGCTCTGCACAGAGAGACCCTTGTGCTCCATGGCGGTGCCTGGACCCAGAGGCAGCAGTTGCAGTCGCCACGCTCCCAGCATGGAGACAAGGCTGCCAAGGGGGACAGACATGGGGGGCTGCCATGGGCGGTGTGATCAGCTGGAGCTCGGCTCTGCGAAGTGGCCCCCGGTAGCTGCAGCGCAGGAAGCGGTGGGTGCAGCCACCGACCCCCCGGCTCAGAGCGCAGCTGCCGTCCAGTGCTCGCTGCGAGACGGCAGCAGTAAATCTGGGCTCGTTGCTGGAGACCCCAAGGAGAGCATCTGCAGCTTGTTTTCGGCGTGAACTCCTGTAAAAAGGGCACCGTGCCTATAAATCCATCACGGGGAAGCTTCCTGGAAGCCCAGTTCAGCTTCTGTTCCTCTAATTCCTCATGCACAGAGCCCCCACCACTGCCAGTGTGGAGGCAGGGCAAACTGAAGGGGCTTTAGACATCGCATCTGTGCAGCTTGCCTAGCCGGGTCCCCCCTCGTGCCACCTTCTCAGTGCTCAGCAGCAGGGACAGGAGCTCCCGCCCTTTGGGCACCAAACCCCTCTGCAGTGGCTCCTCATGAGCTGGCCAGAAACCTCTGCCAGGGCCACCTTCCGAGCCGGGCTGTGCTCTGTGCCCTTCAGCACCAAACAGTCACAAGAGGCTCTAAACCCTTCTGGGAAATCCTGGCCCATCAGCAAAGAGAAGGGTAAGTATTTTAAAGTCAGATATTGGCAGGTGAGCATACCAGAGGATGTTTCCTACCCCTGCAGATTAAGCCCAAAGGAATTAATCGATAAGAGTCTAATTTAAGAAGCTTTTATGCACCTGTGCAGCCCTTGCTCTCTCTCTATATATACCACTTGCCTATGCCAGCACTGCAGGTGCTCTTACAAGCTGCTGATCAGGATAAGGCCCTGGGGAGAGCTGGTGACCACTTCATCCCTAGCTGGAGGCACCATGCTGAGCCATGCCCCTCCCTGTGGTGAGTCCCTTCCCCTGCCCACCCGGGGACCGCTGGGGATGCTAGAGCTGTGTCTCGGGATGCAGGAGCAGGCGTGCATCTTCTGCTGCCCCTCCCAAGGGGTTAACCCCGCTCCCGAGTTTACATTCCTGTGTGATGGGAAATGTGATCCGGCAGCCCAGACCTCCTTACTGCCTGCAGGAGACCTGGCAATGGCAGTCGCTGCTGCAGCCACCGTGGGAGCCCTCCCTGTCCCGGCTGGGATCCAGGGGCAGCCGGGGCTCGTCCCTTGCTGGCCGAGGGATGCTGGGTCCCTGCTGCAGGAGGGGCAGCGGGGTCAGAGGGACCCCTCTTGGGGCTGGCATGGGACCTTCCTCCCCCTCGGCTGGGAGCAAACCTCAGCGCCTGGAGCCACGTGCTGCAGCCCTGCCTGCTGCCTCGGGCAGGTGAGGGTGGCAGGGCTGGGCAGGTCTGCGAGGGCCTGGAGAAGGCGGTGGGGAGGATGGGCTGTTGCAGGCGATGGGGCTGCTCCGGGCAGGGTGAGCAAGGCAGGAAGGGTTTTGAAAGCAGGTGGTGAAAGAAATGAGCTGGAAAAACCTAAATATAATCACCAGGGGCTCCTTCTAGCTTAATGCTCTTCAGTGAGCCGGGACAGGGTGTTTCTCCTTGCTGGAGACACCCCTAGAAGAGTGCCTTTGACCCCAGCCATGACCCGCAGGTGTCTGCGGGGGTTTCCAGCACCTGTGACCCCAAAGGAGCGTTTCCAACGTGCGGGCTCCTGCGTGGGGCCAGGCTGCAGCCGGGGAAGCAGCAGAGCTGCTGCAGGAGCGTGCGACCCCGGAGGTGTGCGGCGTAGGGCAGCTTGGTGGGGGCTTGGTCCTGGAGGAGGAGCGGCTGTGGTGGGGGAGGACAGGCATGCTCCGGCAGTGCTTGGGGAAGGTGCTCTGGGCAGAGCGCGTGCATTGGTCTGATGGGAACCCCGGCTCCGCTTTGGGAGCGATGCTCCTCCAGGGAGGGATGGAGAAGTTTGGCTGTTGGCAGAAGCCGGGAAAGGGTAAGAGGAGCCCAGCGGTTCCGGACGGGAAGGCGAGAGGAGCCGTTTGCAATCTGGAGGGGGTTAGAGAGTTTAGGGTCTGTCTGTGGTTTGCTTTGCCTTCTTCCTCCTCCTGTTTCCAGCATGTGGGAGGCATCTTCGTCCGGCCTCACCAGCAGCATCAGGCTCGTGTGGGTTTGGAAAAGCAAGCGGGCACAGCTCTCTGCCCTGGTCTATAAATACAGCGGCTTCTCCGGGGCTGTCTAGACAGGAAGCAGCCTGCGAACTGGAAGAAAACTCCCTGCGTTAAAGGGGACTGGCAGCCTGTGCTGGGAGCCCAGGGCAAGTCAGGTAGCAAAATACTCAGATGTGCCCAGGAAACTCCTCTGAAAGGGGTCATGGACCCCAGGAGCCCGGCTGGGTGCCCGGCTGCGATGAGGTCCTGGCCTTATATCAGCTGGGCAGGAGCTGCTGCCCGTGCCCTGCCCTGCTGCTGTCCCAGCGCAGAGCTCCTCCTGCCCTCTGCGTCTCATCTTTCGGAGTGCAAAAGCTCCCAAAACCCTTCCTTCTTCCCATGTCTGCGAATGGGGAGAGCCCTGCACCAAGCACCTTGCTTCCAAGTCCAGGGGATCCAAGGCCCTGGATGAGGAGGAGGAGGATGGGGAGGCAGCACGGCTGTGCCATGGAGCGCTTCCACCAGTGCAGCTGCAGCCACCCCCTCCATCCCTCTCTGGCCTTCCTCCCGCTCAGCCCAGCCAGCCCTTCTGCCTCCCGTCCTTACACTGAGCTTTGCAAAGCAGCGTGTGTGAGAGCAGCTCTGGGGAGTGGATCCACTGGATCCCTCGCTCATCAGAGCCTGGGAAACAATGCAAGCACCCAACTGCTTGGGTCCTTCCTTCCAGGCTCTGAACTTGTTGGAGTTTGCTTTGCATTGCTTTCATTTTATACCCTTGCAGGGGAAAGTCCTCATCCCGGTTGTTTTTGTTCCTGGCTGTGGCTTTTTTCACTATAAATATCCAAGCATTGAAAGAAAAAAAACAGCTCTAGGTAGTGGGAGAAAAATCATAGCCCATGGGTAATGACACATAATTACAGCCTTTCTCCTGATGAAAGGAGCTGCCATTGGGCTCCTAAATGACAGTGTGCAGAAAACGCTATTATCAGATTATCCAAGTGGCAGAATCTTTGCAGCAACAAGGAGGCAAAATGTGTCCGGCCCTGGAGAGGAAGAGCAGCCAGCACCATCCTCAGCCCCAGCTCGCATGGGAGTGCGAGAGCTGGAGAGGCAAATCCTGCAGCCGAAGGGATCTCTGCAGCAACCCAGGCTGTTTGCTGCCCCTGGAAACTTGCACTGATCCTGCCAGCTCG
The DNA here is from genome assembly GCA_013401315.1 of Balaeniceps rex. Lineage (NCBI taxonomy): Eukaryota > Metazoa > Chordata > Aves > Pelecaniformes > Balaenicipitidae > Balaeniceps > Balaeniceps rex. Next base: position 49,521 of record VYZW01023616.1, read on the forward strand.
AGGGACCTGTCCCCATGTCCCTGGCTCCCAGCAAGGAGAGGGGCTGCTGCAGCCCCCATGGGCTGGCACCCGGGCTGGGCTCTGCGGGTGCTGCTGCAGGGATGCAATAAGGGAGAGCGTCCCTGCGGGCCGGAGGAGGTCTGCCCAAGTGGTTTGTCTTTTGCTCTTTGCCTGTATCACTGTAAATGCTGTAAATTACAGGCATTTGTTATCTGGAGCTTCTTCCTCCTGCTAAGGCAAGATAACAGCCGGAGGAGGTTGCTGTTATTACTCAGATCGACTTCAGCACCTTTATCTACCCCTGGAGATCTTTGGGGCCTGATCCAAAGATAGCAGGAGCCTTTTTCAGGGTGGGGAGCCGAGGGAACACGCAGTGCCCCATCCCTGCCCCGGCTCTTGAGATAGCGGCTTTGCCGGGCAGCCATCAGGATATCCTGATCTCGTGTCACCAGGGCAGCTTAGCAGCCACTGCCCACTGGAGAGCCCCGTCCCTTTCCCCCCCCGTAGGGAATGGATCTGGGGTTGAACCGCTCTGTCCCCAGGTCTCTGAGCCTGACTGGGGGTGTGGGTGCTTCCTTGGAGCCTGAGCGGCCTCGGGATGAGTAGGGCATCAGTGCAGCTAATGAGAGTGCTGGATGTCCCCCGGGACAGCTTATTAAACATCACAGCCCTGTGAGAGAGCCCAGCTGGAACAGTGTGACATTCATACACCAGCTCAGCCTCAGTGCGAGAGGGGCAATGTCAAACAAACGTAATTAATTTCCCTCTGCGAATCAATCGGGGGCCAGAAGTCAAGCCTGCCTGGTGCAGAAGATACACTGCAGTGAATAATCATCCCCGCAGATGGGTGATCCATGCCGCTCCCCTCCGAGCAAACTGAAGAGCCTCCCCCGTGGGCTGAAGGCGAGACCAGGCTGCCGGCCCTCTGTGATGGATTATCTGCCGCAGTGAGTTACTGCGGGCTGAACCGCCTGCCGGAGCTGCCCAGGGCACCCCTGGTGATGCACCCAGGCTACGTGAACCAACCTGGCAGGGGTCTCTTGGGCAGCAGGTTTCTCAGACGGATCTTTCAGTCCTTTACCTGGCGGCTCTGGCGGAAGAGCAGCATGGGGAAGGCTGCAGCTTTGTGCTGGGAGTGCCTGAGGGGATGCACAGCAGTGAGCATCCTTCACCCCACCTCCCCTCTCCCCCTCCCCAGGCCCTGGGGGAGCCCGGGGTGGCAGTGGGAGCCTGTCCTGGAGGGCCACCAGTCTGGGGACGAGCCTAACTGCTGGCCTGGCTGCAAACACCGCCGTGCAACTGTCTGCCCCAATTGTTGTCTGCAGACAATAAAATATCATGTGATGTCTTAATGAGCTCCTTGGTATTTGACAATTGCAGGGTAGCAGAGCTCGCTGCCCTGGCTGGAGGGGCTGGACCCCACCGGGCTCCCAGCACTGGTTTCTCGGTGAGCAGTGGCTGTGAAGCAGCTCGGTGCAGGGCACAGGAGGAGCTGCCCTGCCCTGAGCAGCGGGGAGGCTCCGTGGCAGACCCGGCTCTGCCCTGCGAGGGCATGCAGTGGGCAGGGGCAGAGAGCTCTTATCAGCTGTGATGTAAAATGAGATACTGCACTAATGCCAGGGAAGTGGCAAAAAAAAAAAAAGCTGGGCTTGGGCCCTTTGGAAGCGAGGCAGGATGGCTTCATAGCTCTCCCTGGCTAAGCTTGCTCGATACGGCTCCTGCTCAGTCTCCTGCATGCCACATCTGTGGGCAGACCCTGGTGTGACTCTGTGGGTGCCCTGAACATCTCTGGCCATGGAGCCGGTTCTCTCCTCCGGGAGTGAGATGATGCTCCGGCAATTTGTCAGGCAGGGCCTTCTGAAGGATGCATTTCCCTTCATCACCATCGGAAGAGCAGCCAAGTAGCAGTGGATGGGGGAATATTACGGTGCTGTTGAGATGCAACCAAGGAAGGAAAAAGCCAGTTTGGGTTGATGCTGATAGCAGAGAAACCTCCGAGCAAGGAGAGTGCTGGGGAGCCAGCCTGCGGCCCTGCAGCCAGTGCTTTGCCCATGCCAAGGCTTTACCTCGGCATCCCAGAGATGCCGCTCCAGGGCAGGCGTGATGTGGGCCGGGATGGGGCTGCGTGCAGCCGAGCGATGCTGCCACGAGCGCTGACCCGGCCTGGCTGGGCTGCCGAAGTCCAGCTGAGCGCCGGCAGCGCCTGTAGCTGCAGCCAGAGCTGCTAATAAGGCTTTATTGAGCTGGAGCGGAGAGGTGAGGGAGGGGGCTTCCTGTAAAAGGCAGCGCTTGGCTTCCAAATCATGCCCGGGAGCTGATGCTTTATCGCTGGTGTTGCTGATTTTACATGTCATGTTTCCCTGGGAAAGTTGGTGTTTTGAGAGCTCCCTGCAGGGTCCTGCCGGCCGCTGGCAGGGTGGCCCGGCCGGCGGCTGCTGCTCAAGAGGGGCTCGACTCGTCTCTGAGGCGGCGTGGGCAAACCCCGTCCCTGCAGCCTGGCTGCCGATGGCGAGCTGCTGGCCTTGGAGCAGCGTGCTGAGTCGCTCTCCGTGATTCAGACGTTCCGGCTGATGGGAAGCTGCTTGCCAAGGTCGGACAACACACCTGGAAGTCTCTGCAGAGCTCTGAGCAAGCCCTGCTGCCTGGCCGGGAGGGGAGAGCGGGGGAAAGGCAACGGCTGTGTTTTGGGGATGAGGAATGAGGGCAGCACAGGCACAGCCCGCCCTGCGCACTGGCCCCCGTCCAGGGACGGACATGGGTGTCCCGCCTGAGCCCCAGGGCCAGGCTGCATCCCGCAACGCACCCGCTGACATGAGTGCACGCTTGTGCACGCTCGGCGCTCACCACGGCGGGGCTGGCGCACGTCCCGCCGCGAGCGCCCGCGTGCACGTCCCGCGGGGAGCAGCGCCCGCGCACATGTGCGCTCTGCCTTTCCCACACGGGCTCGAAGCCGCAAGCCAGCCAGCTGCCTGCAAGGAGCCCCGCACCCTGATGTGCTCCGGCCTTTTCAGGGAGAGATGGAGCTGACAAAGTCTTTGTCAGTCGGATCTGTCAGGGAAAGCTCTTTGTTCTTCAGCATTTGCTCTTGCCTCCCCCTCTTCAAACGTAAAGTAGATGCATCTGCTTTTGTTTTCTAAATGCAGAATTAGGGACTGAAAGGAGCCCCTTTGTAGTGGGGAGGAGGGGGGAGTTGCAGATCTTTAACTGGGAACGTAAGGTTAGGGGGGAGCAGCTCTATTGTGCCGGGACTCTCCTCCTCCACTCAGCCCTTTCTGTGCCCCCTCTTCACACTCCGATTCCCACTAAAACCAGTCTGGAGGTGCAGGGAAACCCGCCTAAGCGGGCGAGGGAGGGCGGGCTGCTCCCCCAGCCCCGGCGCAGGGGCTGTGCCGGTGCCCATCAGCATCGCCACTGCTGTTCCCGTGCCCGGCCGTGGCGATGGTGTGGATTCGCCCCGTGATGGGCTTTGCTGCCTCTTGATGCTGGGAGCCGCTGCGCGGAGGTGGGCAGCAGAGGAAGGCCACCCCACGGCCTTGGGTCGGCGAGTGGGGGCAGAGGTGGGCAGCCTGGCAGCGCTGAGCGTGCAGACGTGCGCACGTGGAGCCCGACGGGGTGCGTGTGCGTGTATGGGAGACTCTACGCAGGGATGCAGATGGGACCGTGCATGTCTGCGTGTCCCTGCAGGCAGGGTAGGAGGATGCCTGTGTCAGCAGGTACATCCCCTGCGCCCTGCCCCGCGCTCGGTCCCACGCCGTGGGAGGAAGGGGGCCTTGCAGGGAGGCTGTGAAAGCTGCAGGCTCTGGGAGCAGAGTCCCTGGGGAGCAGCTCCCCAAGTGCCTTTGTTCCTCTGCAGCCAAGACAAAACCCTGCAAGCCCCAGCCTCGCAAGCCTCTTCCTTTCTTTGGCTCTTTTCTGCGTCAGGGCAGCTCCGCAGCATCGTCCCCCTGTTCCCAGCCACCTCCCTGCCCCTCTCCCAAGGAGGTGGATGACGCAGACACAGCCACCGGCCTGGGGCAGGACCGCATGTGGAGGCAGGGTCCGGACCACAGCTGCACACCGGCCGTCCCAAGGCCAGGAGCCCCTCTGCTGCGATGCAGACCTTCCCCTGAGACGCAGAGGGGACACGTCCCCATGCCAGCCTGCCGTGGGCCTTACCACCTCCCGTCTTTCAACAGCAGCTGGTTCACTCTCCCAGGCAGAAAGAATTACTTGCTAATCGAGAACCTGCCGCTCCCACATGAGGAGCAATGCCCATGAGCAGCACAGGAAAACCCCCAGGCTCAGCCCGGGGAATGGCAGTGCCCTTTGGAGGAGGCAGTGGTGTGACCAGAGAGCAGGGGAGCCGGAGCAGGACAGCCTGGTGCCTGTTTGGCTTTGTTGTGCAGGCCTGGACACAGCATTCCCACAGGAGCGAGCCGCCCCAGCCCCGCTGCCCGTAGGGTTTGAGGTGGGATTTGCTAAACCAGCACAAAGCCCAGGATGGGTGCTCCAATTTCCACAGCAGAGCCGAGCACCGGGCAGTACCCAATGGCACGGTAAACCTCTGCTGAGCTGAACCTGTGCGTTTGATGCTGCTCCCCACCGGCTGGCTCTCGCAGGCTGTCCCGGGGATCTGCCTGACACACAGTAAGTTGTTCAGCTGTTGTGGTAACTGAGACCTACTTTAAGTTTTTCTTAATCCTGTTCTTGATTAACAGCAGCTAAACTGAAACAAGCCCAGGTTCATGTGAAATTAGCATCTGCATTGCCTCGAAATTGCATCTCCAATGCAAATGTATGTGTGGAAGAGCCCAGTGCATCACCGCCCCACACACACGTGCCCCCCGGTCCAGGAGAAGGGCCACAGGCTGGCAGGGGCTGGTGCTGCCCGCTGCTTCCAAGGCACAGTCTGCCAGCCCTCTGCCCACCCCTGCAAGCACAGGCAGGCAGTGAGCTCCACCTTGGTCCTCGGGGCCCTGGTGCTCCTCAGCCGTGGCCCTCGGCAGTCCCCCATCCACTCTGGGAGAGCGTTCATCTCCCTGTCCATCCTGGAGGACCTGCTCATGCGCCTCTTATGCCACCAGATGGTGACAGCTCATGGTCACTCCTGCGCTGAGCCCCATGCGACGCTGACGCCAGGGATGCAGCCAAATCCTCGACCCTCCCAGGAGCAGGGGATGGGTTTGCCCATTTTCTGCCATTTGCAAACATCTTTACTTATAAAGGCCCAAGAACTTTTGTCCTGTTGATGCAGTCAAGCAGAAAACTGTCCCCAAGGAACAGCGGCAGCAGAGGTATGAGCCCATCTGCTTTCCATCATGAGGGTGCAATCCCGTAAGGTCCATTTTGGGGCCAACATTAGTAAGTCTGGGACAAAAGCTCAGCGGGAGGCACAGCCGGTCCAGAGGAGAGCAGGGTCAGGAGCTGCTGTGCAGGGCAGCTCCCCCAGCTCATGTGGGTGCCCAGCCCAGCCCCAGCAGCCTTGCTGGCAGGGCACCTTTAGCACAAAGTGGCCTGGCTCCCGGCTGTTGGGCGACGAGGGGAGAGGAAAGCAGGGCTGGGGGTGAGCGGCTGCCCGGGCCACCCCAAAGGTGTTTGGGGTGAGTTGTGCTTGTGGGGGGCTGGGGTTGGCTCTGCTGCCCTGCCGTCATCACAACTCTTCCCATGTTCAGGTTGCTGGGAGAATAGCACCCTGGCAGGTGTGTTACCTTCCCCGCTTCTCCCTGTCCACACATCTGTCATCCTGGAAAGAAAATATTCCGTGGGTCTTGGCATGGCAAGCTGAACAGTTGCCTGAACCAGCAAGAGGCTGCTGCTGAAGATGGATGCCCAGCATTTGGTTCAAATATAGCTCTGGTGATTGACAGGGCTAATTCAGCCTGTCCTCTTCCCTGCTATAACTTAATCACTTACACATTGCCTCGCGCAGGTCTTTCACTGCCAGCCAGAGATGTCTTCATTCTGGGATGCCCTGACTTGGGGCTGCTCCCGTACTTGTGCCTCTGCACGGAGGCTGAACCGCCCTGCACCATCTGTGTTACCCTGAGCCAGCCCGGCTTTGGGGGAGCTCGTCCCAGCTGCACAAACTGGGGCTCTGTGGGGTGGGGTCCCACGTGGGACGGTACAGAAGACAGGCTGGGTTCACTGGCCTGGCAATATCCCACCCTGCCCTCCGGCTTGGGGACCCGGCGCGGTCCCAGCTGAGACTGAGCAGAAGGCACACGTGCTGCTGTGCACGTAGAGAGTTTTTGGGGTGCTCTGTGTTAGAGCTGCCGTGTCCCTGCTCCAAACCTTGGTGAAAGGTTGCCCGATGTACGCAGCTGGGAAAGGGCAGGGACTGCAGCAGCGGTGGCTCCTGTGTGGCTCACGGGAAGGATTTGGGCCTGGCAACCCTTTAAAAATCTGCTCACAGAAAGTGGGTGCCCCGGGGCCTTGCTTTGCAGAAGGGCTCGGCTGGGGGCTGCAGGCTGCCCAGAGCTCTGCCCACACCTGCTGCCTGCGTGCTGCTGCCTCTGGGCGGGGTGCCGGGCAGGGAAAGCGGCGGGGTGCAGGCGACCCCTTCGCCCCTGCCTGCGCTACGGGGCCCGAGGCTTCCCCGGTGCGGCCGAGAGCAGCGGGGCGAGAGCGCGGGGACGAGCATCCCCCCGCGGCACGGCGAGCGCCGGCTGCGCGCAGCCAGGGCTGGTTTCGGGGCGGCAACCGCCTGCAAAACCCAGCGGGGACCCCCGGGACCCCACCGGCGGGGGGCTGCCGGGAGCGCAGCCCGGGGGCTCCGGGGGGCGGGGGGGCGGCGGCGA
>VYZW01023618.1:0-25430 GCA_013401315.1 Balaeniceps rex
GGGCTGCGGCCCCTCGCCCACCCGGGCTCCCCCGCCGCAGCTTGCTCCTGGCGCAGATCTACTCTAACTCGGCCTTGGCGAACAGCCCAGGGAGACGGCGTGGCCTGGGCTTGTGTCAGCGCTCCTGGAGCTGGAGCCCTCTGCATTGCCAGGGCACGGGCCTGCGGCTCCCGGGACGGACGAAACTAGTGGCCCCCCAACCGCTGCGTTCACCTTACCTGGGGAAAAACAACAGGGGCTGGCAGCTGCCTCCTGTCAGCTCTGTCAGTGTGCTCTGCAGCCTGGCTTGGCTCTACAGAAATTCTCCTTATATCCATCACAGGGAGGGATGTCCAAGCAAGAGCTGAGCATGGGTTGACTGCCAGGATAGATGAATTAACCTGCTGTAGAAACCAGGGTCTTGCTTCCCCTTTGCCAAGTCATCTGGCTGCTCTGATAGGCCTGGCTGGCTCTGGAGACCCTTCCCCTCAGTAAGTTTGCAGATGACACCAAATTGGGTGGGAGTGTTGATCTGCTTGAGGGTAGGAATGCTCTACAGAGGGACCTGGACAGTCTGGATCAATGGGCTGAGGCCAGCTGTATGAGGTTCAACAAGGCAAAGTGCGGGGACCTGCACTTGGGTCACAACAACCCCATGCAATGCTACAGGCCTGGGGAAGAGTGGCTGGAAAGCTGCCTGGCAGAAAAGGACCTGGGGATGTTGGCCGAATATGAGCCAGCAGTGTGCCCAGGTGGCCCAGAAGGCCAACAGCATCCTGGCTTGTATCAGAAATAGTGTGGCCTGCAGGACTAGGGAAGTGATTGTCCCCCTGTACTTGGCACTGGTGAGGCCGCAACTTGAATACTGTGTTCAGTTTTGGGTCCCTTGCAACAAGAAAGACACTGAGGTTCTGGCGCGTGGCTGAAGAAGGGCAACAAAGCTGGTGAAGGGACTAGAGCACAAGTCTTGTGAGGAGCAGCTGAGGGAACTGGGGTTGTTTAGCCTAGAGAAAAGGATGCTCAGGGGAGACCTCATTGCTCTCTACAACTACGTGAAAGGAGATTGTAGCAAGGTGAGTGTCAGTCTCTTTTCCCAAGTAACAAGTGATAGGACAAGAGGAAATGGCCTCAAGTTGTGCCAGGGGAGGTTTACATTGGGTATTAGGAGAAATTTCTTCACCGAAAGGGTTGTGAAGCATTGGAACGGGCTGCCCAGGGAAGTGGTTGAGTCCCCATCTCTGGAGGTATTTAAAATACATTTAGATGTGGTGCTTAGGGACATGGTTTAGTGGTGGACTTGGCAGTGCTAGGTTAATGGTTAGACTCGATGATCTTAAAGGTCTTTTCTAACCTAAACAATTCTATGATTCTGTGATTCCCAGGGCAGCATTCTCACATGCAGTCTTTGCCAGAGCTGGAAAGACAAGTCCAATTTTATTGCTTGATTTTGAAGTGATAAGTACATGACAGGTAAGAGCCACAGAATGCCAGGGAGCTTGGGAGACTGGTATTGTGATTTTGCCCTTTGTCGGAGTTCAGAAAAGATATGGAGCCATTTTCCATACTTCACTTGGCATTTTTATTTATCTGATGTATGGATCGATGCCGTATGTGCAGACTAGGGTCTAGGGCATCTGTCCTGTACCTTACTGGTTCTTAACATTTTAATAAAATACAAGTCAGAGTTGCAAAGAAATATTTTAGGCACTGCAGTACCTTCTTCCATCCCTCCTGCTTTCTCCATTCTTCTGGCTCCTCCCGGTGGTCTCTGTGGTCCCTGCCAGTGAAGACTTGTAGCCCCCTTTAGGGGGACAGTTGGCAGGGCTTTGAGTATTCACATCCAGCCTAGCTTTCAGCATGTGGGCTTTTTTACCAGCGCATCACCAAACTTGTGAGAGAAGCTACAGTGAGAACTGGAAGCTTTAAATTGTTTGCAGGATTTGGACTTACTAGTAAAGACACCTGTTTGAAAAAATGACTTCTGGGCTTTTTTAGTAGTGCAGTTCTGGACCTGGGCCCTGTTTTGGAGGAGTTATTTACAGATGAAAATAGCACTAGAGAAGAGGTCAGAGTTTGGCCCATAAAATATACAAAGAAAATTCTTTGCCTGGCATCTAAACTGCCACTCCAGTTATTTCCACATTTTCAAGGAGATACAGAGATTCCTCTTTTCTCATTGTATTTTTGGTCTTTGCTGCTTTGGGGAGATGTTTGAGGAGGCGAGCTGCAGGCAGTGACTAATGAAGTGTCTCAGATGTCTTTCCATGATGAGACAGCCACCAGTGTGGAAAATAACTGCACTTTTTTGGGGGGGAATTTTGTCGCTTGCTCTCTGCTATAGGGAACCCACATTCTTTTCTTCTTTATTTTAGCCTTCAGCAGAGGAGGAAGATTTAGGGGGTTTCAGGCAAGTCAGCAGGACCCTTTTTTCTAGAGCTTCAGCAGATTCTCACCACTTTGACATTCAGGTTAGACTTTGTTTCCAACTTATCCCCAGTCTCAGCTGTTACAAATTTACCCAGATTCGTCTCCCCATGCAGCCCATCAGCCTGACACTGCGCCATCAGTTGGTGAGACCTGCCAACCCTACTGCTGTTGTGAGTAATCGGTTGAGCCAAGTGATTTGGCCAGAGCTGTGGCACCAGGCAATGTGGTAAAGCAATAGTAGTGGTGGCCCCCAGCATGCTGATATGCAGGCAGGTAGCTGTTGCCAGCACATGGATCAGCTCTTGTGATGCATGTAATGAGAGCAGTAATTGCTGGGTCCCTAGATTTTGCATGTATGCAACGTAGGATCTCTGGCTGCAGTACAGCTGTATGGGGCTTTTACTCTTCAAGAGGCTGGCGTTGATGGGTAACAGGGCTGTCCATCAGTAGAAATTATGGAAGATGAGACGTGGAAGCTGGGGCAGAATGTGGGAAGGAAGCAGAGAGAACGGAAAATAAAATTGGTACAGGTAATTACAGGAGGGCAGGGGAGGTGTGACATCGGCTTTTATGGGGAGTACACCCCCTTGGTGTGGGTCCAGGGAGGAGCAGGCAGCTGAGAACATTACTGTCTTGTGGAATTACTTGGGCTAAGCCCAATCCACGTTGGCACTTTGATGGTGCCGCATGGTAGCTGGAGCCCAGCTCTGCTCCAGGAGTTCCCCAGCAATGATAGGTCCCTGGCAAGGTGAACTCGAGACCCTGGAAAGTGACCTAGGGTTCAGTGCCCAGGCTGCTGTACCACTGCTCCTGCCAGTGGTGGTAGTGATGCCACCATAGGGAACACACGCAGCTGCGTTAGAGTGCACTGCTGCCCAGCTCCTTCTGCCTTTCAGGTTCTGTCTTTTCTTAAGTGGTACTGTGCAAGGCACTTGTGCCAGTAATGGATCCGGGCCTCCTGTGCTTGGTGCTGCATCCCCAGAAAATAAGCAGCCCAGCACTGAACCAGTGCTTAGCTGCGCTTTCAGACAGAACTGCCCATGCAAAAAGGAGCTTCAGGCACTCCAGTGCATTGTTTGTCCAGATTTTCCCCAAATTCCTGTGTTTGAGAGTGTCCTGTAAGGAGTCCAAATGCTTTTTTGAAAAGGATCATTAACAGACACTCCTTCAGATACCCTGAATCTGAAGTGTTTGTTATCTTGAACTGGAAATGTAGATAGGAGTGGTGTTGCTGGGTCTTGGCATTTGGTGCCCTTCCAAGCATCAAGTATACCACTGGCCTTCAAGTAGTAAGGCATTAAAAAACAATTTTGTAACATGTCAGAGTTGATTCTTCTTCGTCTGATTGCAAGAGCTTTTCTGCTTGCAATCTTTTCTGTCTCCTAAGCTAGGCATCAGTTGTAATTTTTTTTTTGGAAGGAAACATGATCAGGTCAGCTTTGGCCCTCCAGTGTAGGCTTTAGCTAGTAGCAAACTTATTGGAATCACTTGATGATCAAAACTAAAGATCAGGTGAAGACTTTCTCCAGAAAAACAAATGTGGCTTTGCTTGTCATGCTTACAACCTTGGTATTACAGCCATGAAATCCTGCAAAGGAGAAGGGCTTAAAAGTATGGACAAATGTGAAACTAATTAGCTTGGTGTCATTGTCCAAGCTGAAAGAAGTGCTGAAAGAAAATAAACGTTCACAGTGAAACACAGCATGGATCTAAACAAATTCTTTCAGCCTTAGTAATAATCTGTAGTGCCTCCTTACTAAATGACTGGAGAATTTTTTATTTTAAAGCTGGGGTTGTACTCTGACACCATCACCGCCAAGTCTGCACAGTTCGGCACGGACCTGCTTTTCCAAAGGGCTTTTGCCACAGAGGTTGGGCCAGACTCTCCTATCAAAGTGTTTCTTTGTGCAGGCAATCATGGTAGCTGCATGTGTCAACTAAGCATGCAGCTGCACGCACAGTTTTTCCTGTTGCTTTGGACTCTTGCCTTTTAGAGATCAGGCCGTGAGTGATTATGAGTTTTAAATTTGCTTTGCAACTAGTATGATCCCTGAGAGTGCCTTCATTTGCAGAAGTAGCTGGTCAATGGATTTGTCTTTAGATGAAGAATTTTCTACAGTCTGCCCTGAGTGGAGCTTGTTGGCTGCAGGGAGGGTTGTAGCTGCAGTTATGTCTGCTGTGAAATTCCCGAGATTCCCATCACCACCCTCGTTTAAACATCCCCCAGCCCTGCTATAAACAAGTGAGAGACACTCACCCTGCAGCCTGGCTGGGAGCCAAGGATATCGGGTGCTCTGTCTGGAGACAGAAGGAAAGCACAGAAAATAGTGTCAAGTCATGAATCATCTCAGTGAGGATCCACAGCCACCGTCAACAAAACCAGACAAACCTGGGGTCGCTGCTTAATAAGCAGTTTATTTCTTGTCGAAGTTACAATGTGCAGGCGAGCTGGAACGGCAGCAAAGCACCACTGGCAAGCAGCTGCCTGTGCTCCGTGCACATAGGGCACCTCCTTGCCATGTCCTGTTGCAGCAAGATACCTGTAGGGCCGTGGATGTAGTGCATGGGCCTTTCAGCTGTTTCTGGCCAGTTTCCTAAGGTGACAAAGCCTATGTAATCATGCTGTTTACCATGGGGCCCTCCAGCACTTTTGAACGTGCTGGACAGTTTCAACCAAATTTGAGAGAAGAATAGAAATTTCCAAGATTGTTACATTTCTACAGGTTTTGTCATGCTCTGCAGGTGGACAGGAGAATCAGGCCCAATTCAGCGCCATGCCATAGGAGAGGCATGGAGAGTGCAGCTGGTGTGGACCCTGGTCTGGCAGCTGTGACCTATATATGCAGGGTGCGCATGTGGTACGACAGCCAGCACATGCATACATCAGGACTAGCCAGAGCAGGGGATGGGAAGAGGTGTGAAGAGAAAGCCAGGATTAATGCAGTGCGGGAAAGGCATACAAAGGCAAAGGACACCAATGTGGAAATTAGGACACCAGTGTGGAAATTGGCACACCAGCTGTTTTCTTCTGTTCCGAGATCCTTATCCAGACCGGGTTGTGCCTCTTAATTCTGGAAAGAAATCTAGACAGTCTGTGCTCATGAGTGAAGATTTAGATACATCTCTGTAGCTTCACGCACCGACTGTGAGACTCACTTTGTTGGCTGCATCCTAAGCTCTTCTTTAACCAGGTTTGAAGCTTGAAAACGGTGCCTCCATCCTGAAGGACTTTAGGGGGATTTAGGTGCAGCCCACCAGCTCTTGGCAAGTTTCCAAGGTAGCATGGCTTCTTTTCTTGGGAAGTTCTCACTGCCTGGTCTATATATGCTGTCCTCTTGCCTCGGGTGCGTGGGACAACAAGGACTAGGGGGGTGCTACATGGCAGGTGAAGTTTTCCTTGGGTACTGCCTATGTGGAAAGTTCATGGGCCCACAGCCTTACAGGGTTTTTTTTGGCATAAACAACCTGATACCCAAACAGGAACCATAGTTTTTGCTTTATTGAGTATCTTAACCACATTACTCTGGAAGGGCTGTAGCTCTGTTTTGCAAGGTGATCTCTGGCTGTACAACTGATGCCAGTGGATCCTCGTGATTAACTGCACACCCTGGGGGTTCCTCCTTCATTTGTGCCGCCACACTGCAGCGCTTCTCATCCGGACTGATTTGCTGGGTCGTCTGTGTACTCTGTGACTCTGGGGTCACGTTGACCAGCCACCCTTCTCTCCGTTTGAATCGGGAGCGCATGGCCTCTTGTCCATGGCTTGAGGGTGCAGCCAGCCCCCTCTGGTCACCATGCCCCCTGCTTCTGCAAGGTTATACAAGGAAAGCTGAAACCTTCTTGCCAGAGGCGGGGGAGCAAATTCAGTCTCCAGCAGACCTGGAACAACGAACAGCTCGGAGAAGGTGTGCTTCCAGGACACGTGCCAGCACTGAACCAGCACCAAGAAACTGCGGCAGGTTTACAGAAATGCCACAGGCAAAACGAGAGCTCTGGTAATTCACAGGCTCCCCATGTTTGACAGGCAATCATCCAGCCTCACTTCTTGTATAAGACTGGCCCCTTCAGTTCATGTAGTTACCCCTGTCCCACACCCAATAATATGTGCTTGCCAGCAGTGCTTTTGGGAAGTTAACCAGCCTCAGTGCAGAATCAAATGGAGACAGGGAATCTACCATGTCCACGGGTTGATCAGCCACACTCTACAAAACAGTGTTTTCTTTCTAATCAGAAATTGCCTGGCTATGGCATCCGGCTGTGGTTCCCATTCTTCCTTTCTTTAGGAGATTAAAGACTTTTTGAGTGCCCCATGTTTACTCCCTGGGATTACAGTGGGATAAAGGCACTTTCTTCTGTTCGAGAGGCTAAACAGGCTGAGCTTACTATGGGGCAAATAGTGCAGCTCTCAGCCACTGGAGTCTCTCTTCCCCCTCCATCCCCCATGGTTAACATCCCTTTTAAAGCAGGGAAGTAATGCTTTTGCCAGTGCTGTACACTGGCATCAGGTACCTTCCTTTACCTCTACCCACCATATCCTTCTCTGAGTGTCTACTGTAAGGACTCAGGCTGGATTTTAACCTGTGTTCCCAAAGGGAAGTGCTTGGAGCCACTTTATATGATGCAAGATGCATGTTGAATCAGAGAGGGACAAAATGAGCAGTAACAGAAAATCTTTTCTGAGTTTTAAGTGCTTTAAAGGGCCAAAAATAATTAATCACTTCAGGGAAATGGGCGCTCTCCTCTACACAGAGGGTGGGAGAGAGAAAAGAAAGTACTTTAGAAGGGAGAAAGGAAAGAAAGGTCCTTGCAGTGTCCCTGTCAGTACCAAAATAAATCTCTGGAGAGAGCAGGGAAACAATAACAGCAGAAAGCTGCCAGAGCAATGGCAGAGCGGAGCCTTAGGAGCAGACCTCTTCCTGACTAAAGGCTGCCAGCTCTGGACCTTTGTGATTAGTTTGCTTTGGTGAACCCAGTAACTGCTGGCATGTACTTGTCCTTCTCATCCGTGGACTGCTTGCTAAACAGGCTGAGTGGTGATACTGAGGGCAATATCCTGGCAGGAATGTAGCTGAGCCATTGGATCAAATACCGGATTTGAACCAAACCAGTCCTGTTTTGGAGCAACTAAACTGTCCGGTGGGCTGGAAAAAGCTCTGGGGAACCTTGACCAAGGTTGCTAGAGAGCAGAGTAGCAGAGAGTTTCCATCCAAAAAGGATCCAGGCAACATCTCCTTACAGTAAACAGAACAAAGCCTTGCAGTTCTGTGATCCTTAAGCATAAGGGGGGAGTGGATGAGGCTGCCGGGAGCAGGCTGACAGCCCTGGGAGGTTTATACTGACAGAGCACATCTGTAGAGGAGAGCTGCCAGGCTGTCGTGCAAACCCACTGGGGGACCATCTCACACTTTGAGCACATGCTGTCTGCGTCTCCAGGGGCTCTCCTCACACCTTCCTGGACATGACTCAGGCGGGGAAGCAGGTCAAATCATCGGCATTATGAACAGCAAATCTGACATCTGGGCTGGCCAGTGGAGCAGTCCAGGCATTTGCTTTGTTTATTTTTCTTCTGCCTTTGGCACTTTTGCTCTTTACAGAAGAAGGCCTGAGTGCGTTGCTAACACACTGCTTGGGGTAAGCACTAAACGAAACTCCCACTATTTTGAGGAGCCCAGCTCAGGCATTTTTTAAATAACTGCTGCTTTTTTGTGATTCTTGGACAAACTGAAACTAAAACCTCTTCCCTGACACACTGTTTTTGTATGTTGTGCTGGTAGGCTGCTCTCTGGTTGCAAATCTCCAACATATCAACGTACCCTGATTCTGCTCTCACTTGGCCTAACTTGACACTCTGGAATAATTTCATTAATGTCAGTGGAGACATTTCCTCTTTACGCTGGCGCAGAGCTTGGATGTGAGTCTCTGCCATACATAGAGGAGAGCTGCAACTCTTCCCTACTGCAGCTAGCGAGATCTGTGCAACAGAGGTGAACTTGCTGGAATGCAGAATGTGAGCACGTAACTGCTGGGGACTAGGGAGAGCAGCTCTCCTTCCTCTGGCTTTCAAGTGGCTTTGCCAAGAGCAGGTTTTCAACTGGGGGCTGTTGATTTCCTCTGTATGTTCTCTACAGCACAAGGGAAACAGACCTTTGCATTGACCATGGTCTGTTTGGAGATGTTCTTCAGAGGCACCCGCTCTCCTCCTTTTTCTCTCCACTTCCAAACCCACCCATCAGCATCTTGGTACCTGGTATCATGAGCTGCTTGCTCTCATGACAGGGCGGCTCAGAGTGTTAGACTCTTTGGAGCAATTAGAGTCTATTTTTAGCTGAGCTGCTTTCAAAAGCAGTTGAGTAGGTGTAGGTGCAGTGTCCAGGGATGAGTTCTTGGGGGCTTGTGACTGCTGAGATGCTGAGCAGAGCTCCGGTGAGTCCAGCAGTGGGAGGTTCACTGATCCCTCTGGGGGTGTTGCAGGGAGGGGGCTGGAGTGGGTGTAGCTGGTGATATGTATAGGCAGCCAAAACCTGGTGTTGTAATGTCTGAGACGGTCTGAGTTTGGAAAAGGCCCCGATGATATCACCCTGCAGAACTGTTAATGGCAAAGTGCAGGAAAGGAAATGTTCACAAGTCCTTTCCAAATCTGTAAAGGAGAGGAATTAATGCTCCCTCTTCCCATCCCCACTGCTCTGCTTGGAAATGGCTTCCATTCACCACCAGGCATCAAAATAGACAGGTCTTTCTCTTTTTTCTTCTCCTTGCTGCTGCCATCTCTCTACCACATGTAGCGGAGAGTGCTGAGAGCAGAGAGTGTGAGAGCAGTGGCTCTTCTGCACGAGCTCCCTGTGAGGACACTGAACTCTGCATACCATCCTGCAGTTTTGCTTAATCCATTTCCAGAAGAGATAAATAAGCAATGGTGCTCTCAGTGCTGCCACAGAGCATGTAAAAAAGAGATTAAGTTCTGCTGGATCTCTCCCATGCTACTTCTCCTTTGTGGCTGCTTGCTCTCTGGAGCTCTCCGTACCCCCCGGCTGCCCTGCATGACTGCCAGCCCCCATCTGAACCCCCTCCAAGTCCTGCACTGGAGGCGTCCTTGACTGCGAGACCTTACCTGTTCATTGTGGCTGTGGCCAGCACAGTGCAGCCCCTCTGCTTAAGAAAGCATCTCTTTTCTGGAGGTGGGGAGCAAGACCATGCAGAAGTTGCTTATTTGCTCTCAGCTCTGCTTTTTTAACGTGATCCACCCAATGTCACAGGATCCTTGGGAGGGTGTGAAGGAGAAGTCTGAAGCTGGAGCCAGTTAATGTGAATTAAGTGAGCAATACCCCACACAGCACAAGGAGTGTGAAGAATGATGTCAACCAGTGACTGCTTGAACTAGGCAATTATCTTTGTGATTTTTCTCAAACCAAAATGTGGAGAACGTGTGTGAAATTATTTCCCCCTAGAGCTTCATGCGGCAAGACCTGCAGACTGACAGAGCTGGTGTGTTGTACTGAGAACAAGTGAAAGCACGGCCTGTTAAGCTGCTTTGAAAGGGGGAGCTTTCTCTTTTAGCGAGTTGCCCATTGCCAATGCACGGAATCTTGCTTTCCCCCTTCCCCAGCGGTCAGGAGCATGAGCTGGTCTTCCTTCCACCATCTGTGATGGATGAGATCAGCATGGAGCTCCCACCCTCCTGCTTGCAAAAGAGCCAATGTCACGGGCAGTCTGAGGAAGGGGCAAGGCAGATAACAACCCTTCCTTACGGCTTTCATAAAATCTCATGTTCTGGAGTCACCTATTCCAGCATGGACACTTGTCTCCAGATTGGCTGAAAAAGGACTGTGCTAATTTGTTTATGCTTGTGAGCATCAGCTCAGTAGCAAGCATGGTCCTACCCTTATGGAAACAGGCAGATAAGAGATGGCATTGACTTTCCAGTAACTTTCATTGATTTTTGGAGTGCAGCAGTGGGGAGCAAGTCAGGCAGGGGGTCTGTGTTGTGTTATCGCTGCAGGAGAAAGGTCAGTGTGATTTTCCTCTCTGAGGAGGGGAGTGAGAGTCTTTCTCTGAACAGTTCACCAAATATTGTGATCTGAATTGGGGATATTGGAACTGTTGACAGACTGGGGAGGTATATTGGTGCTAGCCAGTTTAGCCAAAAGATGACTTAGGTGGGGGAAACATTGTTGTCTCCAAACATCTGTGAAGAGATGGGGATTACATTAACAAAGGAGAAAATTTAGACCGAGCATCAGGAAAGTACTTCCTAGAAGTGAACTGTGTCTCCCCAGGGAGGGGGTGGGAGTCCCATATCTGGCAAGATGGGAACAGCAACAAGTAATAACAAGTCTGATTACTTGCCATGTAATGATAACAAATAGTGTAAAATGAGTCTTGGTAAAGAGCTAGAGTTCTCTGATAACAACCAAATGTACAAGCCAAGGGATGAGCAGGGTGGGACCTGGGGGGTTTCTGATGCTGGCAGGGCACGCCTGAGAGTTCTGCTGACTTCCATGAGCCATAAAGCCTGTATTTAGGCTTTTGTTCACTCAATACTTCAGAGCAGAGGAAAGTTCAATTCCTGGGCCCCTTCTCTGAGGTTTTTCATTTGAAGGAGAAGGAGTCTGGCACAGCAATGATCAGTTTGTGCTTTATTTGCTGGCAGTGAGATCCCAGAGACAGCTTTATTTCCCTCCCATGCTGCTTGGAGTGAAAGGATCTCCCAGCAAAGAATGCAGAAAGGCAAATGTATGTTTTGTTTGGGGGCTGTTCTGTGATATGAGCCAAGGACTGGAGTGGGGTCTTAAATGAGATGTGGCCAAGACCCTAGATACCCTGGCCAAAGGGAGCCCTGCCTACAGAGCAGGGAGAACTGTGGATGAGAGAAGCAACTGGGTCTATGGGCCCAAGTGAGCCCCAGACACCCAAATTACAGGGCCGAGGGCCCAGGCTCCTCTGCAGCTAGTTTCTTGGAAAGAGATGAATAACAATCTCCTATTTATACACCACTCAAAAAGATGGGGTTAAGGCCAGGGCTCTTTAGTGTTTTGGGGCTTTTGGTTTTGGTGAATGAGTCCTTGATTTGCGTTGGTAAGCCTGGAGCAAGATGGCAGCATTTCATCTTCTTTGCAAACTTGAAGCCTTGGTGTTGTTTAGCATGGGCTGTAATGTCAGTCCTGGAGGGTTAAAATGTGAAAGGGAAGCACCCTTTACTTCTGCCCTTGCCCACTTGGTCTGCCGATGATTTTCTCCTCAATGGTAGTCATAAGATAAGAGGGAAAATATGACTGAGAAGGTGCTGGGAGAACTGTGCCAGCCCTGTGCATCACCTGCCCCACCAGTGGAAGAGGAAATGGGTGACTCAGGGCCTGGGAGCACAGCAGGGGTAGGAGCGAGGTGGCAGCTGCCTTACAGGGTCCTGGCTGAGAGTGGTTGAATGCTATCCGTGGGGGTCAGCCTTTGCCCCCAACAAGCTTTGTGAGGGCTGAAGGAGAGGAGTTTCCAGCCCTGCCTTACAGCAGCCCTACCTCACAAAAATGTCAGACCACAGGCACTTGACCGTGTGAATGTGAGACACAGGCAATTGTGGGGAAGAAAGACAAGAAAGGGGGCTGGTGGTTGAAGTCACTTTTTATCCTGGAGCAGGCTTGTTGGAGTACATCCACAGCTGCGCAAGGAGTCCTCTCTCAGTCTATAGGAAAGCAAGAACAAAGGAAAAATAAACTATAAGAATCAGGCACTTCAACAGCCAGATCAGTAAGACCATTGTCCACAGTTATCCTAAAACAGGCTGCATCATTTCAGAGACACTTCATCTCCCCCAGTCCGGCTGCCTTCACCCAGTGACCCCAGCGTGCTCCTGCCAGGTTCTTGTTAAACTCCCATGCAGAGCTTGGGGGAGCTGAGTGCAGAGGAGAAAGGGTGAAGAGTGGGTGCTGGCTTGGATGGGGTGGCCAGCCTGGGCAGGAGGAGCACAGCATGCTTGCTTGGAGAGCCAGCTGGAAGCTCATGGAGGCTCCCTGCTCCCCCAGGCTTGTATGGGATGGCTGCAAACTGTGTGTTGCTTATAGGGGCTTCCAAGGATGCTTCCAACTTGCCCTGATGTGCAAACCATACCTCCTCTTCCTCCATGGCCCTTCCTCAGCTAAAGGCTCTCTTCCTCTTCTTTGTGCTGTGAAGGGTTCAGCTCCCTGTGTCCTTGAGGCTGAAAGAACAGAATACCCAGTGTCCTTGGGTCTGTCTTCCATCATAAGAACCCGCATGGCTCACCCAGAGCCAAGTCAGTACATGGAAATGGATCAAGAAGAGTGGCCCAACGTGGGACAGAGCCAGCCTGCAATGGCAACGTACCTCCAGTGGAAAACTGGTGGTCAGCTTTTCTCCCAGGTGCTACAGATAGGTGAAGGGAGCCCCAATCACGTGCAATATGAAAGGAACCTGAGTCACGTGAAACCCATTAGCAGTGTCACCTGTCACTTTTGTCTGGCTTGTGGATGGCCTGGCTGAGAGCTGACCAGCTGTCCCATTCCCACCAGCCTCACCTCTCTTTTGTGGCAGGAGTACCTAAATCAAGCAAGCATGGGCAGCCCTGAGCTCACCTGTACTAAGTGGCTGCTACGTCTGGCTGCTGAGCTGGTGTGATGCTGCTCAGAAATGTCCCGCAGCGGGAGGCCAAACTGATCTTGCCACAGGAAGAAGAGCCACCACAGCCAGCATGGCCCTGCACACCCTGACCCTTCCTACAGCCCCAGCCAGCCTGGCTTTGCAGACCACTAATGGGGGCAAGCACTGGGGGGAATGGTCATCCCTCCACCCTCCCCCAGCTCTGTTGCTAGAGCCTGGACTGGTTTGGAGGCCTGGTACTAAAATGTCTGAAAGAATGAATGGAGAGTCCCATGAGGCCAATGCTGGGGATGATCTGGAGTGCAAATTTCCCCCTGTCCCTCCCTAAAGCAGACCTGCCCTGGGCACCATGAGGGCCATGGAGAAGTTAACTCTGCAGCTGGGGAGACATCTGCGATTTGGCGAGGATAGGTTCTTTCCACAGAGGCTGCTAATTCTGCATGACCTAATCTGGGTTTGCTGCTTCTCTGCACTGTGAGTCACAGGCGCACGGTCCTTTGGTCACTGTGGCAGGCTGCAGGACTTCACAGTGGCCTTTTGCTCTTCCTAGAGAGGACAATTGTCTTTGGCTTGGCTGCCATGTGCTGTTTGACACTTTCCATTCATGTGTAATAAGATCACCACGATCTGCAGCAACAGTACGTTGTCATCCTAAGATCTTCTCAGCAACAAGCAATACATTAGCTGGCCAGGAGTCACACTGGTCCAGAATGATGCCTGTATGAAAAATTTCCCCAAAGGAGCCATTGACATCTCTTAGGAATTGAAGACGTCAGAGAGATACAGCTGTTAGTGTGGGGCAGCCTGTCTTGTCAAGGTAAAACTTTACAGAGCTTTGTGGAAGGGAAAAAATCCTTGGTATAAAAATAAAGCAGAAGCTGATCATTCATTGTAAGGCGAATGCTGCCTTCCTCATCAGCCTGCCCAGCACCCATGGAAAAGCTGTTGCCATCAGTAAATCCAGCCCCTTGACCAGAGGACTCTCTACCCTACCCTGCAGCTACTGGGGCAGCTGAGCCCTGCGACTCTGCAGATTCCCAAGTTGCAAGCACTGGGCCATGGGTACCAGATTAGCTCTTTTTACTTCCTTTCATTTAGCAGGATCCTGCAGAGCTGGGCAGCTGCCAGTCAGTCTGTCAAGACGCAAACTATTTTGGGAATTTTTATGATGGAACAATATTTTTTCGGTAAACAAACGGAAAGCTGTTAAACAGGGACCTTCACCTCGCAGCTCCCGGTTCAGCTCCCTCACTGCTGCGATGCCACAGTGACTGTACTGTCCACTCTGCAGAGCTCCCTTCATGGCTCCAGCAGGGGCAAAACAAATAGCAGCTTTTTTTTCCCCTTTTCATGAACTCCTCAACAAAAAAAAAAATGGAGAAGAAAAAGAGTAATTTTGGTTTAAGCAGCAGAAGCGTTTTCTTGGTGGACTTAACTCCTCACACACCTGAGGGCAAGCTGTATATTGGCTCTGTGTGCCGTGTTATCCGACCATGCAGCATCCAGCCACATCCCAGGCTGGATTTCCTCAGGACTGCTGGAACATGAATCCAACCAGCAGTGACACAGGGCTGACTGTGCACAAAAGGAAGACTTCTTTTCACAGTGTCTGTTAATAGGAAGCCCTGATGGAGTCATAGAGTGCACAGGGGAAGATGTTTGTACGGAAGAATTGAGCAGGGAAAGGAAGAGCAGAAACCTTTCCCACTCTAAAAAGGAGGTACTGCATTTCTCAGGGGAAAAACCCATAAGGGGCCAGTGAGCCCTTGTTGCTGCCATGGGCTAAAATTGGTTTCATGATTCCTATGTATTGGTGGCAGTGGAGAATCCAGTCCTCACATGGGATGTATCTGCCCCAGCCTTTGGGGGAACTGATTGATGGCAATCAATTGGAATGAGCCAAGACATTTGTCCGCTCCACACACACTGCGTCCACATCATGAAGGCGGTTTGTGGTTTTCCTCAGTTCCTGGAAAGTCCAGTCCGGCTTGTACAACAGTGCTGGCTCATGCAGGTCCTACTGGCAGCCCGTTAACTCCAGAGCATGCAGATCGCTGAAGCATCTCGAGGGATGGTGTTCTGCTTCTCTCCTCTGCCCCTCGTTCCACTGTCAAACTCATCAAGGAGTTGTAGTTTGCCCCACTGAAAACTCGCACACTGAGGTCTTTTGCTTGCCCCATCCTGATCCTGCCTTGAGATCTCTCCTGTAACTCATTAACTGTTCTCACTCTCAGACTCTGCTACTAATTACTTTTTCAGAGGAGCCTTCAGTAAAGTTGCCTGTGAGCAACTTCACCTTCTCCCTGGCCAGCTGTCTTCCCTTCTCCGTGGGCAGTTGCAAGCCCCGCGCTTTCCTCTCTCGTCCTCCAGTTTCTCAGGTTTCTTCTGTTTGCTTTTGCAGCCTCAGCATGTCAGCTCTGGCACCTCTGTCCCTTACCCTTCTCCATTTCACTCTGACACTTTCTGGGATTCCTCCCATGTCCATTCGTACCTGTAACCCTCTTCTCACCTACAGGTCTTCAGCACCTTTCCAGAGCAGCTTCCCCACGCTGCTGTTACTTTTCTTCCTGCCCTCTGCACAGAGTGGCTTTCCTCAGCTCTCTGGTCTGCTCTCTGCCATGTAGGAGCAGAACTTGCTGGGCCCCACCGTGGGAGTGCCTGTGCTGTACCTGAGGGATGAGAGTTGCAGGAGTGCTGGGAGGACCCGGGGTGAGCATCTCAGGAACTGCAGCAGTGGTGCTGTGGGAGAGATGCACACCAGTCCTCAAGCTGGCATTTAAAGCATCCCCATTCTGCAGCTGGACAGAGACTGATGTACTCAGGTCTTTTGGATCCAAAGTCTGCATTTTAAACAGACACCTAAGCTGTCAAAATCCCTGCAGCTCATATCTCCTGTGATTACAGCTTCTGCCGTCTGCTATTGGAGTCCAACTCCTATTTCCTCTTCCTGGTTTGGCTTCCCTCTCTTCACCCACTACCTTCCCCTCTCTTCAGTGCACCCCACATTTTAGCCCCATGAATTGAACTTATGTGTGCTTAGCTGGTCTGTCTGCCCCACAGAGAACATACTCCATCCCCAGTGAATAGCCCAGCTCTCCTCCTTTTTATCTTTTTCTCCTGAATTGGCTGTGCTCTTCTGCAGGGCGTTATCTCTTTAGCGCTCATTGGCTTACCCAAATCAGTGTCACTTATGCCTATCACTCCTGTTCCTCCTGCTCAGCCTCATTCCTCCCCTAAAGAAGGCTTCTCTTTCGCTGCAGTTTTATTCCTCACCTTTTATCCACCTCAGTCTCCCCCAGGTCCAGCTGCACTTTGTGTTCTACGCCAGCCTGGGAGCTATGCTCCAGAAGGGTCATCACACTGGAGCGGGGACAATCCTACAGCAAGTCATGCCAATATAACATGTTCTGCTTATGTTTACCTTATGCCTCTCTGGGCCTTAACCTATAGTGGTCCAGCTCTGTCTTCTTCATGTCAGGCAGCCAGAGCCAGCTTTATGATCCCCTGCTTGGGTTTGAGCACTTGTCACATGGAGGTGCAATGGTTTTTTATAAATACATGGTTTTTATCTCAGCAACTTCTCTGCTGTGACTTGGCCACAACCGCTTGTAGCTCTAGGCACTGAGCACCAAAGGGACCCTTTGCATCTATGTTTTTTATGGCTGTTCCTTCAGTCAGGTTGTAGATAAATACACCCACAAGGCTGGAAGGCAACTTAGCCCCACTGTGGCTGTGACAATACCCAGCTGGACTAGGGGGTCACTGGTGGGGGCCCTCCCACAAGGGTGCCTTGTACTTGGGAGGAGCAGGGAAGAGGTCTGAAACAGTGACACTGGCAAAACCAGTGCCCTGGGCAAGAGCTCAGAGTCCTGCTTCATCTTCACTCGGTCCGCCTGTGCCTCCGCGAAGGACGCTCTTTCTCTCAGCTTCCAACCTGCAGGCATCTCCTGGTCCTCCATTGTTTATGATACTGCAATTTGTTGCCTTGGAAATAAGTGCTGTTTTATCCCAAACAGAGCCTACAGTTTCACAGTGCAATCAAGCGAGAGGAGCAGATGGTTTCCTCCATCCCATTATCCTCATCCACAGTTAGATGACAGGAACCTATGATTCAGTGCAAGTGTCTGTGGCCTGGCTGTATCTACCCATGTAAGCTGGGGAGCCATGTTTCTGCTGGGATATGACATGCCTTTGTGTCTAGCATCACCATTTTGGCTTCTTGCAAATGGAACTTGACCAAAAGCCTAAAATAAACAACTTCTTGCTGACTTCAGTGGTGTCTATGAGTGGTGGGCAGAAGGAGGGTTCAACACCTGCAGTTTCTGTTTCCCAGGGCTTTGTAGTATCTCTCCTTAAGCTTTCAGCCCTCTGCAAGCTCATTTTACTGTTTTCTATGTTGAACAATGTTGACAACATGCGCCTTGTACTCTCTGCAGACACTGGTATTCTCCTTTCCTGCAGCTCTCCTGGGCTGAAGCTCAGCTGCCGTTTGGCAGCAGCTGTGCCAGGTAAGATTCGGGGAACTGGGTGGGGGCTAGGTCTTCATGCAAATGTCTGTTCCTGGAAGCAGTTTTCAGAAGAGCTGTTGGTGCAGGGGCACAGTGGGGTCATGTCTCTAATATGCACTTGGGGAATCAAAGGGATGTGGGGACTCTATAGGGCTGAGGAGCCTTGGGGATCTGAAATGGCTGAGGGAATCAGCACTTCCAAGCCCGAGATTAATTGCTTTGCAAACAGTTCTGCTTTCATTCCTCTGCGTCATTCTTTGTGATTCAATCTGATTTGTTTGAATTCTGTTCTGAGGCTTATGTCCTACCCAGCACTTTGCTGCTTGTGTGCTGTCTTTCATTGCCAGAACAAATGGGAATGAGTAAATTTAGGCTGGAGATAACAGAATTTTTCTTCCTTTCATAGCAGTAGGATCCTTGAGCAGCTTTCTAGTGGGAACAGGGAGAGCAAAATCTCGACTGGTTCAAGACTGAGCCTGGTTAGTGTATGAATGGGATTATGTAAGTGATCCTGTTAGAGCTTGTGGCTGGATTTAGTGATCCAGTGTGTCTTCCAGTTCTACCTTTAGCTTTTGAGCCAGCTATGTTTAAAATTCGTTTGAAGAGGGGAAAATTATCCTCAACGTTCAACGTTCTGAAATAAAAATGGAAAATGGAGCAGAGGCAATTGAAAACTTTGGTTCTTGGTTATCCTTGCTAGCAGCAGGCAGGCTGCAGAGCCAGGGCAAGTGAGGAGGTTGGCTTGTGGAAAGAAACAAAATTCCCGTAGTTCAGTGTGGAGATGTGGCATGGGGAGGGCAAGGCAGAGCCCTGGGGAGGGCGATCACAAGTGATGGGGCAAGGAAGGAGGGCCAAGTGCAGTACGGGGGTGGGGAGTGCAGGACCATGAGATATGGGAGGAGGAGAAAGGAAGAGAGTTGCCTTTTCTGTACATACCGTATCTGGCTCTTTTGCTTATCACTGAATTTATCCTTTCTGCAATGAGTAACTGACTAAGGCTCCTTGTGCTGCACCATTAGTCTGTGGCTTTCCATTAACAGGCAGGTGCTTGTACCCGGGGGACCACCATGCTGACTGCCAGAGATTCCTGGCACCGGGTACTACGGAGTTAAGCAGCCAGGCTAGAGTGTGCAAACAAACAGTGAGACCTGTACTAACAGCCCTGCTTTGTGTTAGTGGGAAGCACAGGCTCCAACTTCTTCCGATTTCTCACCTGTCCAGACTGGTACAGAGAGAAAATGCCTCTTGGAGTTGCAGAGAAAACCACACCTATTTACAGTGGATTCCCCAGGGCCCTCCTGTGGGGTATTAACCCTTCAGCCCCGGGCCCACAGTCTCCACAGTCTTGGTATGGAGAATTCCCCACCATCCCAGGAGAAATCAGCCTTTCTCCCTCTGCTGCAGGGATATCTCCCGTTTGTGGCCCAGGGCATTGGCCCATCCACTCCCTAGAGTAAGCCACTGCTTTCTCTTTCCTCTCCATCTGTACAGGTACCTCCGTCCTTTGCACAACTGTGCGCTGGGGCTCTTTCTGTGGGAGCTGGGCTTCCTGACCCAGCTCTTCCCCCAGAAAGCAGAACTTGCTCTGCTGTGTTTGGGTTGGACCTGTGATCATCTCTCTGTGTTTGTCTCAGACCCCACCAAGTTTCCCTGAGATACCAGCTCATCCCTCCCCCTTGAAATATCCTTGCTCTCTTCATACTTCTTCCTGGTCTCACTGTTTGCTTTCCCTCTTTTCCCTGGTTTCTGCGTTTTCTCGGAAGGAATCCCGTGCTCTGGCCTCCTCAGGCTGGAGTGTTCTGTTGTTGTTTTTCCTTTCGTCGCTATGGGCAGGGATTTCGAATACTGAGCCAAGGAGAGGGAGGGAAGAAGGGAGGCAGTGAAAGAAGGAGGGAGTACAAGGGGAGGGAAGAAAGTCAGGAAAGTGAGAAAGCAAAGTGCAGGGGAGCGGGGTAAGGAAGAGATGATGGAGGAATGAAATGGGGAAGGAGGATAGAGGGCATTGTGGAGAGAAAGAGTTTTGGATAAATATCAAGGAGAGCTTTTTCATTGGTGCTTTTATTAATAACACTATTGCAGCAGACAGCAATATCCAGAGGAAGGCAAGGAACCCCCGCTCATCTGCCTAGGACCCAAGGCATGAGAGGTTATTCAAGGCAAAGAGATCCTTCAGAAAATTAACATCCAAGCGTAGAGCAGCCAGTAAGAGCACAGGCTGCAGCAGGGAAAATGTTAGATGGGAATTTGATAGGTAAGGAGAGAATGTGAAGCACAAAGACCCAGAAAAAATTATAGGACCTTCTTTTAGTCTGTTGGAAGTAGGAAGCCTGGGAGAGGGCTGAGGTTTTCTGGGAACAGGGAAGAAAGTAGAACAGCTAAGGAAGCTTAGGGCACTGTAGAGAAGCTAAGTAACTCCTATACCAAAAAGAAAAAAAAAGATAAAGCCCCCTAATAGTGCAGCTCAGCTGCTACAGACAAGGCACCCTCAGGCAGTGAGAACTTCTAAAAGCAAAGGCTGGTGTCTTCGAAAACAACAGTCCCCAGGACTGGGCACAGCACCTGAGGAGCAGAGTGCTGGAGACCACCGGCTGTGTGCAGAAATAGGGGAGGGCAGAGAGAGCCAAGGAATTGCGGCCACGGGTCTCATTTAGATCCCAGGTAAATTGCTGGGATGCTCATTAAGGATCAGCAGGTCCCCTCTGCACACCCACCTGATCTGCCACATTGCAGCGAGAAATCTGCAACTTGCTTTCCTCTGCAAAGGAAAATCATGCTCCTGGAGCTGCTAGAGGTTATGGAGTGTTTCCTGTCGTAGGAAGTAACAGCAGGAGGTGGATTTTCAAAAAGCTGGGAGCAGTGTCTTTCACAGGAACTTCTCGATGAGGCTAAGTGGCCACGAGGTGATTTGTGCTGGCACTGCTGAAATACTGCAAAGGAGTAGAAACCAAAGGCCCTGAAGGCTCAGAGCAGTTCCTCTCTGGGAGCCATGCAGGGGTGGCTTTATAGTAGGATGGAAACTAATCCAGAGAACATTGTAATGCCACTGGGTGAGTCTGGGACAGACCTTCAGCTGGAATACTCTTAGTGCTTCTCATCACCCTTGCTGGGGAAGGTAGGGGAGATACAGGCAGATAAAGTTACTATAAAGATGAAGCCCCTTCCACATGAGCTGGGATTGCAAGGAATGCAACATGTCAGTTTACAAAGAAGATAAATGGGGAAGGGATATGAATTAGATAGGACTGTAACTTTTTTAGGAAAGACTATATTTTTCAAAGTCTAAGCCAATGCCTAACTGTCAAAGATAAGAAGGAAATTCCTCTCTGGGGAGGTTATTCTACAACTGTCCAACAGAAAGATTATTTAACTTAAGGATACAGCACTGTCAGAGACAAGCTCTTCCACAGCATTTGCCAGCCCCGGTATCTAATCCGTCCCATTTTTATAAACAAGCAGCCTGGGGATCAATCAGCCTGTCAGCCTGTGTCCATTAGGGTGCTGTCTGACCACTGTGGCAGTGACTGCTCCGGCCTCAGCGCTGCCACCAGCCCAGACCCAGCTGCTTTGCCCCAGTGACTTGGGGGCAATTTACCGTCCTCTCCCTCCTACTGCTTGTCTGATTTGTCTCTGTGCTCGCCAGCCCAATTCTGCAAAATGACTGGAAGTAACTTTTTTTAAAGAAAAATCAGACTAGAAAAGAGGTAGTGTTGCATGAAGGGAACAGCTAAATCAGAACTGAGTTGTGGCTGGTGAGGATGGTGTGACGTGCAGCCAGAGGTGGCTGAAGGGCAGCTACGTCTTGACTTGCATCACCGCCACCCTCCCCTGCAGGCTGAAGCTCTTTCTTGCTGCAGATAGGTACTGTACTCTGACTTACAGGAGTTTGAACATGTAAGTCCTAGTTTGTATCCTTGAGTGGATAGTTTTCAGTATTGACCATCAGGATTGCAGATAATCCTAATACTGAAGTCAAAGTTCAGGAAAAAGGGAAGCAGATTCATGAGGATTTGGGTGATTTAGGTGGATGGGTGACAGATGAAAAGCACTGTTTCATGTAGCAAATGCTAGACGGCAAGTGTGGGCACAAGGAGCTGGTCTGAGGAATCCGAGTTAAGCAGAGCCACAGCACAGCTCTCTGTGGGAGGGGAGTCATGAACCCTGTCAGCCTGCACGGAGAAGCAATGCAGGAGGGAATTTTACATGTAGGAGGTCAGTATGGCTTTATGTCTGCCAGGCATGTCCTACGTGCGCATTGCTGTGCTAGTCAGCCCTGAAGAGGTTACAGAAAGGAGATGAACTGGAGTGGCTAACATCCTGATTAAACCTAGAATTTTAATTAATATCAAGCACATAAAACTGTGCTTGGACATGCAACAGAGATTTTTAGGTCTAGTGTATCATTGGCTTTCTTGGCCAAGAACGTCCCACAGAGGTTACTGTGAGCTCATCTCCACTCATGGTGGCATCAGGAGGGTGCGGAGGGCAAGCGAAGGACTATCATTGCTGGGGCCATAAACATGCTTTCAGTGCGCTTGGAGGACATGACACATTAAGTGTCAGGGACCCTCAGGAGAGGGGTGAGGAGGACAAGGATGGCTGCAGTGCCATCACGTGGCATCTTGGCCTAGGCCTGAATCTGGCTGATGAGCCACACAATTCATCCACATGGGGAAGGCAGAGAAACACGTGCTGGCAGGCAAAAAGCAAAGACTTTTCCCAAGGACTGAGAGCAACTCCTTTGCAATCAAACTCCTGTGCTGGTGCAGCTCTGTTTTGCTCTGGAGTTCGCTCTGTTCCTGATAACTTTCTGGCCCTGTGTTGTGTTGCAGGGGCTGTGTTTCCACATCCATGAGCCTTCACCTTCCACACACTTTATTTTGGCCAAAAATATGCAAATTATCCCTTTCATCTGAGGAGAAAGCCATCTTCCAAGCAGCGAGGTACTGACAGCTTTTTATATTCTGTGTAGTAGAACTTTTGCTTTTTTCTCAGCCACTCCTGTCCCCATTACAGATGCCGCCATTCCCACTTGGTTAATTTGTCTTTGTCAGCACATGTTTCCACAGCAGTGGCAAGACTGACCAGCCCTGCTAGGGCCAGCCGTGTTTACCCGATCACTCTGTGTCCTTCGGCGAGCTGCCTGTTGTTGGTGACTTTTCTGTTCACTTTTACCCACTGAAGCCACAAACTCTCAATGAATCCTTACGCCTTTTCTAGCCCGAATGAAACTATCTGAAAAGTAAACATATTTGGTGTTTATATGAGGCAAGACCCAGCTTGGGAAAAGAACAGTTCAAGCACAGGCGGCTGCAAGAACGAGGAAAATTCCCCTGTGAGACAAGAGTTCCCAACTCAAGAAAGAATGATGCAAGTTTGTCCCTTTAAACATGTGCGTAAGCACTGTCCCAAACAAGGATGCTTCCCTGGAACTAGCTCTTCAACAGTTAAGTTAAACAAGTCCCAGTTAGGACTAACTTGGATTATCATAATAATAGAGGCTTGGCTGCCCCCAGGACCTGCAGAGGGGAAGCACGGAAGGAAAGACAAGCATAGGCTGAAGGGTGGGATTCAGTTATACCCTCTCCTCCCTGCTTCCTGACCTTCTTCAGCACAGTCTTGGGTACACAGCTTTGAAATCAGTGCACTGCATACATGCTGTGAGTGCTGGCCATGTACAGACTGGTAGGTGTGTGGTCCCTGCTCCTGTCCCATGAGGGCTGGCTGGGGCGGGAAGAGCACCCATGAAGAGGTCAGTACTCGAGACTGGGGCTGTAGATGTCTATGTTGCAATGAGATCTCCCAGCTCTGCCCACTAGAGAAAGGGAAATGAAAAAGGGAAAAACAGTGGAAGACAGAGCAGGGAGAGCTCTCTTTCTTCCAGCCCCCAGCTGAGAAGGGGAAATGGCACTTTCCCACCTTCCCCAGGGCAGGGAAGGGCTGCAGGAGGAACCACATGCTGGATGGGACCTTGCTCAGCCAGGTCATCAGCCTCCTCTGAAATCTCCCTGGTTTTCCCTCTCCCTTCCCTCAGGATGCAGCAGTTACGAGGGAGCTGCCATGCCCTGAAGGCAACTTGTGTGAATTGCTAAGGAGCGATATTGTCAACCACATTGGGATCCCTCCAGCTTAAGGCACTAGAAAAGTCTGTCCTATCTGATACAGGAAGGTGAAGGAATGCATATGGGAAAAATACATCTCAGCTCGTACTTCTCCCTTCCCCCCAAGATGAGGTGCCAAGATTAAAGAAATATTGGGGTTATATGCAAAGGTGTTACAGAAAGTATTCTGCCTCTCTGAAAACAGAAAGATAAAAGAACAACAGCATGAGGAGAGTAGGAATGGAGGATACATGTGCAGTGTCGTGCTGAGCCAGGCTGTTACCTATATCTGTAGGAGAACTTGGGCAAACTATATCCTATATTGAACGCAGCATTTCTGGTCCCCTGTTCCTGCTCAGTCCCAGCTCCTCAACTGAATTCTCTTTCTCTTACGGAGACACAGATGAAGAGGACAAGGCTGGAAGTGCTGGCAGGGAGACCTTGTGGACGATGAATAGCATGAATCATCAGTGGTGAAAAGAAATGAAATTGGTCAATGCTGAAAAGACACAATGACTGACAAGCCAGGAGAAGGAAAACAAGGTAGGGTGAATGGTCGGGAGGATAGGGCAAAGAGATGGCGGTATCGCTCAGCTCCATGAGAGACTCCTCTTGTCTGTAATGACCTGCCCATAGGGCCCAGGGACACGCAAGAGGTCTCGGAGGAATTTGCTGGTTGTGAGTCCTCGCTGTGATTCATCCCATTTGGGACACACGTTTCATCTCTTTCCCCATTTACTTTGGGCATAGGCTCGGGCAGAGGGAGCTGGGTAGTGCTGCCCAGCCTGGCGGTTTTGCTAACCACTCTAGTTAATTTTTTCTTTCTAAAGAAAAAGGAGCATTTCTGTCCTGAAATGCTTTAGGAGCAACAGCCCTGGAGCATCCAGTATCCGTGGCAGGTCCAGCGTGGCCCTGCAGCTGTGCAGAGCTTTGATTCCCAGAATAGTTTGGCAGATGCAGGTGGGAAGAGGCCAATGATGAGAGAAAGAGGAAGGAGACAATTCAAATCCATGCAAATAAGTTATCAGGAAGTCCAGTCCACCACCTGCTACCCCATCTCCAGCTGACATCATGGTGCTAGAGCACAGGGCACCATGAGTGTGCCTTATGCCTCAAGCAATGTCCCTCGTGGGATGTCCCAGTGATGATAAGGGAAGAAGACCAAAGCAGCTGGGCAGAGGAGCCTTGAACCCCTCTGCTTCCTCCTGGCTCCTCTCCATCCCGCTCAAAGGGCTGGCAGAGCTGGGGCTGACAGCCCTTGAGCCGTGTACGCGGGAGACAGCATCGTGTGGGGTGTGAGCAGGCTGGGCTGGGGTGGGATGAGATGAGAAGGAGCTCACTTCCCTCGGGGCAGCGGGGTTGCCCGGCAGCCCTCCCTGCCCCTATGCCTTTGCTGCCCTGGGTGAGGTGGGGCTGGCGCTGGGAAGCCCTGGCCACTCTCTCTGGTCCTTTGCCTCCTTGTTCTTAGGCGCAGGACGGAGGAGCCAGGGCTCCGCACGGAGCCTGCCCCTGCGGGTGGCCAGGGCAGGGCTGCGGCGGCACCGGGCCGGGTCGCCGGTGCTGCCCGCGCCGGGGTCGTGGCGTGCGCGACGGAGCGCGGAGCGGAGCGGGGGGGAGCGCAAGTAGGAGCGCGGGGGGGCCCGCACCCGGTCAGGGGGTGCGAGGTGCCGGGGGTGCGGGGGCTGCCGGCTGCGAGGGTACAGGGGTGCCAAGGGGTGGCGGGCGCGGAGTCCCGGGGTGCAGGATCCGGGGATGCCGGGCCGTGGGGTGCGGGATGTCGGGGTGCGGGGTGCCGGTGCCCCGGCTGGTCCCA
>VYZW01023618.1:25819-47035 GCA_013401315.1 Balaeniceps rex
CACCCCGGGGCGGCGGGCAGGGTGCTACCCTCCGGGCGGGGAGGGGGTCCGGCTGCCAGCGGTCGGGCGCACCGCAGCGGTGCGGGGAGACCCTCCCGGGGGTGGGGCGGGCAGAGCCGCGCAGGCGGCTCAGAGCAGAGCTGCTACCCCTGCACCCAGCCATGCGCGGGGGCTGGGGCTGCCTTTCGGGGGTGCCTGGCGCTGGGCCGCTACCCCCGCACTGATCCGCTGCAGGGGCGGCGGGGAGCGGCCTCTCCCCGCTTTCGGGTGCCCCCCTTGCCTCCGCTTCACCTGTCGGCCGGGCGCGCAGGTGAGGGGTCCGGGCTCCCTCTGGCCGCCGCGCTTGTGCCGCGGGGAGGGCTGGCGTCGCGGTGAGCCGTGCCTGCAGCCCGCGGGGCCCTGGGAAGGAAAGGGGCCCTGGAGGTTCCCCCGCTGCTCGGTCCCAAGTCCGCTTTAGCAGTCAGGCATGGAGTTGAATGGAAGTTGCATTCTTCTGCACGGTCTGCTCCAGGAGGCACTTTTCTTTTTCCATGGGAGGGAAATAGGTTTGAGAGCAAATTGGGGGAAAGGGAGAAATACCAAGAGAGCAAGAGCCACATTATGTTTCCATTTTCCTTTAATGAAGGCCCTGTGGAGGTGTATTTGAAAACACAGGGTCTCCTATGCCTTCAAGGAGGGTGAGAACACTGAGCTGGCTGGTTCCAGGGCCATATGCAGCGTATGGTGGCCAATGAAACGGAGCCTGGCTCGTTCTCTTGCTTGTCTTGGCAGCCTGCTCCATGGCTTGTATTACCAGCCCTGGAACACAACCACTGCCAAACTGTGTGTGTGTGTGTGTTTGGACTCCGAGAGCTCAGCAGAAACAAATGCTTCTGCAGCTCAGACCAGGATTTTTTAGCTAGTTTCAAGAAAACTTGCATGAAAAACTCTATCTAGAGGCTGTTGCCAGAGTCTGCACTGGGAATTTGCTGGTGAGTGCTTGTGTGGGGACATCTGGGAATGCCAGTTGTTGGAGTTCAGATTCTTAGTGTGACTCCTAGCGATTTAAAAAAGCAAAAACCTGCTCATCTGGGGGATGAGTGGGTGGGTGCAGGAGTTGTCGTCCAAACCGTCCCTGTGTCAAGCAGCGATTGGTTGTCCCAGGTTCCCGGTGTTTGGGGTATTAACGAGATCTGTGGAGTGTTAACATGCAGGTTGCTGCCTCTGTCTCCTCGCTGAGACACCTATGGATGCTTCTCCCTCCTCTTCACGGCTGAGTGTTGAGTGGTTTCCTCCTTACAGGATGCAAAGGTCTCTGTGCTGCGGTCCTTGCCAAGGAAGAGTAGATACTCCCTCACATCTCTTGCCTCCTCCTGCCCTCTCCATCTGAGCAGTGTGTCCAGCTAGGCTGCTCAAGCGCAGGCAGCGCTGAGCATCTGCTGTGCGGTCTCCTTCCCCGTGCTAGTGTTTGCTACTTCAGCTGCGTTGCCTGGGCCAGGTACTTGGCACCATGCAGTGTCTTGAGTGTGAAGCTGTTGAGAGGCTCTTTTCACTGCAGTAGGCTGTTCCTGGTGGACCTGGCCCCAAGAGCAAGGGAGGCTGAGCCATGGTGTGTGGCCTGGACCCGTTGCCAGCCTGCATGTGTCCTGCAGTGCCAGTGCAGCAAGGAGGGGGCACGGCAAACCTGATGCCATCTGTCTTTGGCTGCTTGCATGGATTTCTCAGTTGCTTGGACTGTCCAGAGTATCAATCCAAACATTACAGGCTATTTTAACATGCAGCCAGGGACCTGAAGGTCCATATGGGCCTCTCAGCTGAGCAGGGCTGTTGCAAACTAGCCAGAGCTGGTCTGTATATGGATTAGAGGTCTTTGTGGACGACCCTGGCATTCAGGGCATAATTTTGAGGAGTTTGTAGGGGGGGGCCCTCTCATCTCTGAGGCCATTCTTGGCCCCTGAGGGCAGGGCTCTGTGCCGGAGGAGGGTTGTCTTCTTTAAGAAGATTCCAGCCCTGACCACATGTGGTCATGGAAGGTCCTGGGGGATTTCAACGAGTCGGTCATTAACCTCAGTGTCTGAGCTGCAGCCTGGCTCAGACCAGGATATTCCTTCCTCCCCAAATCCCTTTGAACTGCTTCAGGCAGAAGTAGGATAGCTTTTACCCTCCTGCTCTGGACTGCCGTCCAGTGGGTGGTGCAGCATTATTAAATGTCAGCCACAAATAATTAATTACAGTCTTTAATAATACTATTGTGATAATGAATTGCAATTTTTTGCAATTGTTGCGATTAATTATTGCAATAGAGGAGCCTTACTATGCTAGGTGCTGTACAAAACCCTGTTGTCACAGGTTGCTTACAAGTCAATCACTGCATTGCAGTGGTGGGGGCAGTGTAATGCTAAACTAGAGCTTTTTACTACCCTGTGAAGGTATGAAGGGAAATGCTCAGGGAACAAGAAGGACTGTGAGCTGACTGCTTTGCTAATAGCAAAGAGGGGTTTATTTCTAAAGCTGGGGACTGGAGGTCTGTTATCCCCCTTCCTCATAATGGGGCTAAGGAGTGAAAGCATCGGACAGGCAGGTGTGGGGGCCTGATGGGGGGACTCAGCTGGGTGGGGACTGCAAAACTGCACTTCTGCCAAGGAGAGGCTGTCCGCTCGGGGCTGCCTGTGAGTGCAGTGTAGGGAGCTGTGTGCCTCCCTGATGGAGAGGAGGAGGGAGGCAGTAAGGCTCTCTGCATTCCTGTTCTCGGAAAACTTTTCACAACCTTCTGTCTGTGAATGACTCGGATGTTGCTCCTGCCATCTGTGTGAAACTAGACATGCAGGGCTGAGCCAGACTGTTCCCACTCGAGCAATGGGTTTAGACTTCCATCTCCTGAGGAACTGTCATCCTTCACAGCTCCTTCTTCTCTTTAGCATCGTATCACGGCCATGCAGTCCATTCACTGGAGCTCGGGAGTTTGCTATGGGACATTATATGCAAGGGTATTCACAAACCCTGCAGCTTTTCTCCCACCACGTGGGGTTGCCCGTGGGAGGAAGGGAGCAGCAAGGGCAGCAGCCGGAGGTCCCTGTGGGAAGGGCACAGATGCTTCTTCGGCCCTGTAAACCCAAGACCTGGTTGTAGGATCTGTCCTCTTGGGATGGAATGTGGAGGTAGTGAGGTACTATGGTGTCTAGCATACAGAGGTGGCATGCTGCAGCTCAGCGAACCTGGTAAGCCATGCTGTGATTGTGCCTTAAACTGGCCTTTAAATAAAGAGGAATCTCCCCGAGTGCTGTGTAACACTAAGTAGTGTTAGGTCCTTGGTAAAGAGGAGGCATGCACAGTTTTATCTCAGTGGGTGTCACTGCAGCTCTTCAGTACACTACAGGTGGTGGTTCCTCTACATCAACAGGTTCAGCAGATGAATGAATGCACAGTGGCGGTTGTTAAAGTCCGTGTCTACCAGCACTGCTGCATGAGTATCTGAAAAGACTGGTTACAACCAAAGGACTTGGCTGCTGCTGTGTTCTGATGGTTGGCAAATAACTTTGATACTGATCAGTGTGGCCTTTGGCACTGTCACTGCAAGTTACTGCTTTTAACAATACAGACCAGAAGAAGCTAGACCAGAGATGAGGTGACTTGCTGTAAGGTACTACTTGAAACTAGATGCATCAGATGCATCTAGAGCAGATAACGGTTGCCTGGGAATGGGAGAGTAGCACATTTTGGTCAACAAGAAAACTGTAATTGCATGGCTAGGTACTTGTGGCACTGGGAATGTGGGGTAGTGGCTTTCTGCCTTCAGCTTTGTTGTGTTTAACTTGGCACTCACTAGGGGCTGAACCTTGAAGTGAAGAAGGTCTGTAGGCTCCAGTGACCCTCAGCACCCTGCGGTCTCCCCCGCCAGAAGAGTCCAGATAGAAAAAAGCAAGTGGGTATGTGCTTCAGAGAATGAGTGATAGCCAACTGCCCTGTCTTTGTTTAGGAAGTTACATTCTGGGGGCATGAGAAGTTTGGAATGTCAGGAAAGGGCTTTCGTTATAAATCATCCTTCTGCCAACAGAAGGAACTAGAAAGATGCAATGTAGGACAGAGACTGAGGAAGCTTGATAGCCAGAAGCTAAAAAAAGTAAAAAAAGAAGGGGGGGAAAAAAAGACAGTAAAGCCACAGTAAAATCTAAGGAACCAGAAGTTGCTTCTCATGGATGGTAACACTACTTCTGATCTCCAAAGCAGAACTATTGCCTGTTGGCCAGGAGCAGATGAAAGGCTGGTTACTGTGACTTAGGTGCTCCAAGACAGTACGTACAAATGGCAATAGTATGTTAAGTGCTAACACGCTGATGAAGAGATCAAAGATCACTTGTATGGTGGCTTGCAGACTTTGGCAGTGCTCTGATGCATGGCAGCTGACAAGTAATGGCAGGCACCCAGGTCGAGCCTGGAGTGAGAGAACAGGCAAGCACGGCCTTGGTTCTGCAGGCAGCATGGAGAAGAAGGGCTGGTAGTACAGACTTTGCCTTAGCACAGTGCTTAACACGGGTAAAAAAGAAACATGTTGGTATTTACAGAGTGTCAGAATCTGCTGGCTGGCAATATTAGGTGCTAGACTGGCTCTCTGAGCATCGGAAGGGTACTTGGATCAACCATTGCAGTTGTCAGAGCATGTAAAATAGCTTATGTTGGAAGAAACCATGATTTATAGACAGCAAAATTGAAAATAAGGTTGCAAACAGCCCTTACTGTTGCCAAGGAAGCTGACAGCAGAGATAAGACAGTAATCACAATTTAAATTGAAGTGTGACTGTCAAAGCCTGCTTTGGGATGTTGTGGTCCTCTCTGCACGATGATGCTGTTGACACAGCAACTGCATTGAGTTTATAAAGTAGCAAACAGCACCTCTGGATAAGCGGGGATGCATAGGATGGTCCTGGGGGAACAGTGGATACAAACTAAGGCAGTTTCTGCACAGGGAAATGAATGTGTGATTTCAATGCAGGTAGGCATTCCTGTGCCAGTTTTAGTCTGTGGGTAAAAACAGTACCGAAGAGGTGGCAAGAGGGGTGTCAATACAGGCTAGCAACTGGAGTACAAGCCCCCGGGGACACAGAGTTACGTGGATTATGCCTACGCACGTTAGATTTATGCCGTAACTGCTGTGCAAACATCTTCAAAAAAACCAAAAAAGAGTCCCCAGAAAAAGCAGCAGCAAAATCAGTATGGGAAGGAAAAAAAAACAAACCCAACAAGCAAATGAAGATTAGAACTGCAGGAGAAAGAATAGGAGGGTATGCAGGGACAGTGTCACCGGGGAAGCTGAGCAACTCTGCGGGACAGTAACAACTTGGTAAAGCTGCTTCCTACTATGTTGCAGCCTCCAGAAGATAACAGACCCTGGCAATATGAGAAAAATTATGAGTAATGGGCACTGCCTTTAAGAAATATTAAATCAACCAGTGTCACAGAATCTTGACCATAAGGACATAATTGGGGGACAAAGCACAGAAACACTCATCACTGAGGGGAAAGATGCAGCAAAACCGAGGTGAGCAAAGGAAGCTGTAGCGTTGTCAGCTTTTTAGGGATGAGACTGCTGATAAAATAACTGAGTTTGACCTGAGGTTGACCGAGACCACAAGAAGAACAGTGCCAAAGCAAGGATGCAAAAGTGACTGCAATAATTAGGAGGGTTTACAGACATTTCGGCAAGAGGTCAAGTCTTGTGTTACAGCATTTTAACCAGAACAAGGGGAGTGTAGAGGAAAAGCTACGGAAATACAAACTGAATCTTGACCCATGAAATCACGTGTTGACCAGATTTTTGCTGTGAGGATAGTTGCTGAAAAGAGCATTGAATGACACAAGCTGCTCATCGCTGAACTGAAGCTTTAAGAAAGCCTTCTCTGTCTCCTAATTCACTCTGGAGCATCTTTATGTTGTGGCACAAAATGATGAATAGCATCAGTGCAGAAGGCACAGCTACGGTGAATGTAAACTTGAGCAGCTGGTGTCACGCAGATCCCAGTGTCAGATGTAAGACTGCACATTCTCTTTCCCCTCGCTGCTTTGCTTTGCTGTTGGCTTCATTATGTGAAAAAGCATAGCTGATACAATGCAGGAATTGTGTGGTTCAGCCGTAGGACACCAGAAAGCTAGGTTTTACTGAAGACACAACGTTTCTCAACTCATGTAAGGAGACATTGAAAGACTACCTGGCACCGAGGGGAAAAAAAAAAAAA
Source organism: Balaeniceps rex (assembly GCA_013401315.1). Classification (NCBI taxonomy): domain Eukaryota; kingdom Metazoa; phylum Chordata; class Aves; order Pelecaniformes; family Balaenicipitidae; genus Balaeniceps; species Balaeniceps rex. The sequence continues at coordinate 32,029 of VYZW01023618.1, forward strand.
GACTGCGTTAATAATCAGTTATGAAAAAAAAAAAATCTTATAAGAATCCCAGCTAAAGCACTGCGTTAGAAAGTGAAGGAATACAGAGTTGAGTTGGTTCATGTGCCTTAGAAATAACAAACAGTGCAAGGGAATATCCAGAAAGGAGTTAAGAACTGGCAAGGCACCAGCCATATTCACCCTATCCAGCAAGATGTGGCTATTGAAAAACTGCAACTTAAAGGTCAAACTCAGATCTTGAACTTCAAAGTTATTTCTGCCCTACCATGCAAATGTGGTAGAAATATTCTGGAGCTGTAGGCAGGCATGTCAATGTCTTCCAGGGTAACGGCCTCAGGAAGAAGACCAAAGTATTAAATAGAATTATGTGCCTTGGCTTTTTTGACACAAAGTACAACTTCTTACCTCTGGCATTAACCAGAAAAGAAGGTAAAAGTATCTGGGACTTGGGATGAAAGGAAAGCCTCTCTTACAGGAGGAAGAGGCAAATGGAGTGGAACAAGAGAGTCCCTCCGATCAGCAGGGAGTGACAGTGCCTGGGGCTGAGGGACATTGAGGGCTGGGTGGGATGATCTGTCACTGCGCCCCTGCTCTGCAGAGAGGGATGGCATCTCTCCTCGTTCCCTTCTTATTTCCATGGTTATAGCCCTGCTGGGAACGGTTTTATGTTCCTCTCCAAGGTCTAACTCAGCTTGACTCTTGGCAGTTCTCAATGTACTCCTGAGCTTCCTGAGCCCTGAGCAAGATCTTGCTTGTAGAAGTCACTTCCCCCTTCCCACCTAGTTCTCAGCTCATCTTAATGTGCAGGTTTATGTTCTTCCAGGTGGCTCCTGCAGCTTTGATTTGAACAGCTTTAGATTTAGTTTACACTGAGGCAGGTGTGATGTGGGCTTTGGCAGTGTGGTCCCTGGATCCAGGATAAGTTTTTAGAGCATGTTAAGTATTGGGCCAGCTGCTTCACTCCGACCTGTGCCTGATGTCATGCTAGTATGGAGGCTATTTCAAGCCATATTAAGCTACCAGATCAAAGAGGCAGAGGGAAAAGGTGGGCCAGAGAAAACACAATGTTTTCTCAAATCTTTAGCCAGTTGTCCCCAGGGAGCTGCCCCAGGCTCAGAAGTGTAACGGGGTGCTCGGTGGCCAGGTAGTCCCACAGCCTGGAGAACAGATTTCTCCTCCCTCCTTATTTCATAAATCACAGTGACCCTGAATTTCAGTCTAGCTGAGGACATGGACTGTCCAGCCCAGTGCCTGGGTGCTGTCAGCTGCATGTCGTGATGGAAGGCAACAAACTAAAACCAGGTCCCCCAAGTCCGGAATGGATTTAGGCATCCAGTGCTGGGCTCAAGTCAGTTCCCAGCCTGAAGCCTGTGAAAGGGTGGGTCAGGGCCCCAAATTAGTGTGTGCCATAGCAGCTCACATGTGGTATTTGTAGGAGGGAGACTTCAAGAGGGCGTTCATATACTTTAGCTACTGACTTTTTTTACTTAAGCCCAAACTGTTCAAGCTGGGGGTGGACATCTATGGGATTGCTGGTGAGGGGGTGAGCAGCAGCTGGCCCGGGGTGTGCTGCTCTTGGCAGGCTTCTTCCCCAATGCCACAGCATGTCATCTTAGTGGCAACGGCTGGAAAATGGCTAGCTCTGCAGTGCGTGCAGCTATCCCAAAATGGTAGACTGAATTTAACTCTACACAGCTGAGTCCTGTGGCAGCATGTCCTGGGAACAGCCTCTGGAGTCCCCTCCACTTTGCCATGCCACCTCGCTGACCCGGCACTTTCCTGCTGGAGAGGGACAGTCTCTGAGGAAGATGGTAGGGATTTAGGCACAGTCCCCAAATAACTTGTTGCATTCTTCTGTCTGGAGTGCAGCCTAGGGTAGGATGGTGCCCAGTTTCTGGAGGAGGGAAGCATCTTAGCCGTGTGTAGGCCTGAAAGGAAGGGGAGGGACATAGCGTGCAGCTTCAGAGCCCTGCTGTGAGTGGGCATCTTTGTACAAGGCAACCACTGCAGATGTGGAATTACAGCTGTCTGGTTTAGAGATTGCTATGGAAGAACGAATACTTTGGATCAGTTTAGGTCCTTGCAATCTCAATGAGTTGACTTGTAGTCTGTTCTGAGGTCAAGTATCATTATCAAGTATTTTCTCTTTTTCTTCTGTCATGAAATGGGCAGGAGTCCATTTCATCAGGTAATATCACTTTGCTTCAGAAGTTACTTATCTCTCCTATCTTTCCCATCTTCTCCTTGTCAGGCTTTAACGTCCTTGTGGAGATCGCCTCCTCTGGGCCCAGCTTCCTTCCCCTGCATACCAGCACTGCTGAGCACTGGCCTGCTCTCCCCTTTCTGGTCTCTCCTTCTGAAGGATGACTGGAGCAGAGGGCTTGATTCCTGCTTGCCGCCTCTTTACAGTCATGGTCTTGCTGCATTTGCATTTGCTTTCCACGCTCTTTCTCAAGTCCCATTGGTCACCACTGCTGTCTGCTGAGCAAACTGTGCCAGGGGACATCTCGTGCTGACACCTGGACCTCTTCGGTGGCAGATTGGAGTGTATGACAGCCCACAGCATATTGCAGCTTGTAGGTGCTCTCTGATGCAAATCCCCCTTGTCTGTCATGCCAGTACAGCTTGCATAGCACCTGTGCTGGGAGCTGTGGAGCTTGCATTAGCCTCTCTACCCCGACTAACCTGTGTGATTGGCTTTCCTTCCCTTCTGCCACTCATCTCCTATTCCTTCACATCAAGAAATATACCAAATAATCTCTTGGGTAAAGAGATGTGCCAATGCCAAGAAATCCTTCTCTGCTTGTCATGATTAACCTTGTTCAACCCACTCCCACTGACCCTGCTTGAGCAGGGAGGTTGGACTGGGTGATCTCCAGAGGTCTCTCCCCACCTCAACTGTTCTGTGACTCCATGATCCAACAGTCCTATCTCACATGCAGCTTTACTCAAGTTTTCAGCCTGGTACTGACACAGATTTGTCACCCCAGGATGGCAAGTGCTGAGCAACTGTGGCAGCTGGCTTGGCAATGTGTGTGTGCCTCCGCTTGGCAGAGCTGTACTGCCTGGACCAAAAGTCTGCGTCGCCCGTTACCTGGTCTCTCAGCAGCTGAGAGTGGATGCTTTGGAAAGAGCAGGGCAAGTGCATGTTATCCCTCCCTTAATGCACCTCCTCGCTCTGGCAGTCGGTGCTGATGTGACTGATGGTCCTTTGTGGACCCCTCTTCCATGAGTTTGCCCAACTGCTCGTTGAACCCTGCCTTGTGACTGGCTCTAGTGGTTGTGGGAAGCTGCTCAGTGAGATTTGGGGTCCACTCCATTAGCCTGTTTCTATCTCCTGACATCGCCGGTCCCTCTCCCTGTCTCCCTGCTGCGTGGGTGCCTCCTGGCACGGGGGTAGGATGGGGTGGATGCCTGGAGGCTCCTGGAGTGTGCTGGGACTGGTCCGGCTGGGCAGAGCAAGGAGAGCGGTGCATGAGCACTGAGACATGTGGTTGAGTTGAGGAGGGGGGAAAATGGTTGCTGTGTGGACAGAAATTGACTCTGCATGTTGTAACTGGGTCAGTTGTGAGTGTCCCAGGCCAGTTACACAAGCAGGCGTGTACTGGCGCTGTAGCCAACAACCACCTGCTCCCTTTGTTTTTTGGCTGATATAACAGCTCCAGCTCTATGGGCTTCCCGTTTTAGGTATAATTTTATTTCTTTATCTCTTAGCTGCTTGTTCTTCACGTTTCCTGGTAATTCCCTTTCTTCTGCCTATAAGTGACTTGCCAAAGCTTGTCCCGATCCCATTCTCACTTGTGCTGCAATTTTTTTTTCTTTCCTGATAGAAGAAGCCTTTCTCACCTTCATTTCCCCTCCTCTCCAGCCTTTGCTTCCTCATATCTGTGCTGGGAGATGTTTGTTCAGTGGCAGGTTTTCCTCTCGTGGTTTTATCCCCAGTCCCCGTGTACCATGTCCCAGCCCTGACTAGCAGGCTGAGCCTGCCCAGAGGAAATCCAGCCTAAGGCATATTATGGTCCTCTTTGTGCCGTTTTCTTCTTGTCCTAATAACCTACACATTAATCAAAACTCAGTTAAGAGTAAACTTTGATCTTCTGCACTCCAGAGAAAGGTGTGCCAAAACCACAGGACCATATCACTGTCATTGCAGCCAGCTCCTGTTCTTCTGGTGCTTTGCCTCTCAGGTCTCTCCCCTTCCTGATCTACACACCAGTAGCATATCCTTCCTAGCAGGATTCATATATTTTGGCTTCTGTCACCCAGGTTCTGCTTAGTCCTTGCCTTTGCCATCCCTGGGGAAGAGCAGCTGCTCTCCCTGGTTCGCACCCTGTTAGGCAATGGGACTGTAGAATAAATTTGGCTTGTGCCATGTCGTGAGGCCCTGTAGCTGGGTTGTAACGGACCGTGTCTCACTCTCCCTCCAGCCTACGAAGCTGTCTCCCCTGCTATGATGCCAGGGCAGATCCCTGACCCGTCCCTGACGGCCGGCGCACTGCCTGGGCTTGGCCCCTTGACGGGACTGCCTGGCACAGCCCTGACTGCCGAGGAGCTGAAGTACGCAGACATCCGCAACATCGGGGCCATGATCTCACCTCTCCAGTTCCTGGAGGTGAAGCTTGGGAAGAGACCCCAGCCTGTGAAAAGTGAGGTGAGTCTTGGGGGCTGCTGGCCACAAATGGCCCTGCAGGGACGTTGCCTGCACCTGCCTGGGTTCCTCTCCTGCCTGCGCTTGGGTTTCCTGCCAGGGTGGCCAACAGCATATTTTATAAGCATGTCACACTGCCTGTTTGGTGATGTGCACACATGTTGGCAGCTGCTCCACCAGCTGCCTCTTCCCCGTGCCTGAATCTCTCTCCCTGCAGCATGGGCTGGGAGTGGTGGCCTTGGTGTCCCAGACCTGACCGGTCCCACGCAGCCGCTGGCAGCTGGCTGAACTCAAACCCTGCCTGTGGAGTGGGGTCTGGCACAGCCAACGTGTCCCTAGGTTGGGGCACGCACCCAAAGGAGAAGCCGCGCAGCCCAGCAGAGGGCTTGCGCGATGCTTTCATCCCATCTCCGGTGCCAACGAGCCCTTGGTGCTGCTGGCGTTGGTGTTGCCTTTCCCACGGGGATGAGGCACGTGGGTGAGCGGTGCTGAGTGGCAGCAGTGATTCAGCTTGTGCCGCAGGTGCTGCTGGCTGGGGCTGCCCCTGCCCTGCTGCTCGGGGGCGCCCTGGCTTCACCTTGGGGCTCCTGGGATGGGGAAGGTGGGTGGCTTTTGCTTGGTACTGCAGGCTGGCACGTCAGAACCAGGCTGCAGGGACTTGGGAGACACTTGCACAGCGTTTTCCTTGTGTGGTTGTCTCATGTGTTGGTTGTCCAGTCTTCGACTCCTTGACCCTTGCTGTACTGCTCGTGAGTGTTTGCACCTCCCACTGCCTGCAGGCGGAGCTGGGAACCCATCAGTTTGGAGCCCTCATGTTGGTGATGGTGGTGGCTGCTGGTCTGATAAACAACCCTTCTGAACAGTGCATTTGCTCCTGCGTGAGGATACCTCAGATGATGCCGTGTGAGGATGGGGTGAAGTGCATTCTCTGGAGACATTGGCAAGGAGGTGCTAGGTGATGTGAAAAGCTGCTGTGATGAGCTGCGAGCTGAAGGGGGTAAAACATCAGTTCCAGGGAGCAGCCCACTCTCAAAATGGTGCTGACACTTGGTTTGGCCCAACTCTTCTGGCGAAAGCTCAGCAGCACCCAGGCCCACCTGCGGGGAGGGTGCCTGTTCCTTCCCCCCAGCCCCTTGCAGTGGACTCCTGCGGGGAGAACTGGTACGATGGAGTCCACCTGATCACCTTGCACAGGAGCTCTGTGCCCAAGGGGCTGTTCAACCAGCTCGTGCAGCATCCCGTGGAGCTCACCTGGGGAAGGACTGGGCGGTTTCGCAATGGCAGGAGCTGAGGCTAGGATGCTGCAGGAAGCCATCAGAAGGGTCTGGGGGATGCTAATGGCTTTGGTCCCCCTGTGGGCAAAGCAGTCATGGGTTGGCAGCTGAAGCCAAATGCTGTCCCAAGCTCTTGGCCTGGGTATCATGCAGTAGACAGGGTGCAAATGCCTGCTTCGCTTCATGGCTTGGGGAAGAAAGAGGGAGTCTGTAGCTGTGCTGTCTTCCCGGGCACAGCTCCTTTCCTGGGGCATCTCATGCACCTCTGAGCTGGCCCCGCAACAGCTGCTTTTTGCTTGGTGGGCACGGGGATGTGGTCTCACCGGCCTCTGTGTAACAGGGACAGGGCAGCTCTGCCCTGCAGCAGGCACTGGAAGTGCTGAGTGTCCTCTGAGCCAGTCGTTCAGACACCACGTGGAGGAAAGATAAGGGGAAATCCATTGGCAGGCCCTGCATGGCTGCCTTCCCTGCAGCCAGTTCCTCCCCTGCGTAGCCTGTGAAGCCGAGGAGTTGAAGACAACAAACAGAGCTGCCCCTCACGCAGGCTTTGCAGCGAAAGCTTGGGGGAGCTGAAGCAGTAGCTGCTTATCCCATGAGTAGCCAAGAAGCTGCCCACACATAATTTTGCAATGCAGCCCGCAGCTGCTTTCCTCTTGTAGGGAGCCGGAGCCCCGGGACGCTGGGTACCGGCATGCCGTGCTCTGTGCAGCACCTGGGAGGGCAGGCTGCTCCCCATGAGCTGGGGCACACACAGCTTTCTCTGCTGTGCTGGGGGGACCAGCGTCTCCTGGCACTGGGGTGTTTCTCCCTTGGAGTGCGCACAAAACCCACCCAGTGGGTGCTGGGTTCTGGCTTTCCCCACAGGGTGGTGGACAGCCCCGCTGGGCAGGCTGCCCTCCTCTTGGGGCAGCTGGAGCCAGGTGCTGCCAGGCTCCTCCGCCATCAAAACCTGCCTGGGGTGCTCCCTCTGGGACAGAGCCCTGCCTCTCAGGCTGATGATCACCTCGCTCCCTGGTGCTGATGACTGAAGCCATTCAGGAGGCAACCCCAGACCTTCTACCCACAGGGCTCGCCTGGAGATCGGCTACTGAAACATGCTATGGGGTGATACAGCACCACTGTCCCTCCTGCCTCTGAGTAGAGTCCTAACCCCCAGCACCAGGGCCATGTCACCTTTTTGAACTGAAATCATGCAGAAGCGGAGAGGGGGAAACCTGCTTTCTTGAAGTTACAGGAGCTATGGTCAAAAAGCAGAGCCAAGAGTTCAAGCTGCCGCTATCTGTGCTGAGACACCCTCCTTGAGCATTTGTACCCCATCTAGAGGACATGGCCCTTTGCTGGGCCCTGTGTGGGGTGGAGGGGAAGCTGAAGGGGACAGGGACAGATCACTTATTCTTTGATTCTCACTGAATGGAGCAACAGGGCATGGAAATGTGTCAGGCAGTTCCCAGAGGTGCTGTGAGGCTTGTGCGGTCACTGTTTGCTCTTCCAGTTCCTGTTACATAGACATAGAAGACATAGAATCATTTGGTTGGAAAAGACCTTTAAGATCGAGTCCAACCGTACCTGTCCTACTAAACCATGTCCCTAAGTGCCTCGTCTACCTGTCTTTTAAATACCTCCAGGGATGGTGATTCAACCACTTCCCTGGGCAGCCTGTTCTAATACTTGACAACCCTCTCCATGAAGAATTTTTTCCTAATACCTAATCTAAACCTCCCATGGTGCAACTTGAGGCCGTTTGCTCTTGTCCTCAAGATGTACTTTGCAGGAAAGTTTGGGATGTGTTTCTTGAGCTTTGGAGCTGTGAGCACATGTCCCCTCTCTGCACCCTCCTAATAATCCTTGAACTAAAAGGCCAAGAAGCTATCTAAGGGGTAGATGAGTGGTTGGTGAATGTGCAGAGGGGAATGGTGGCCACCCTGATGTCCACCTCCTCTTAAACTCTGCATGGAAATTTTGTAAGAGCTGCTTCTGCCTTCGCTGTGGGGTATCCTGGTCCTGCCAGGAGGAAAAGGCAGCAGAGCATGGAGTTAGAGCCTTCCTGGTCACTTCTGCTAACACCTGCCACGTCTGAGTTATGTGGGTGTAGTGAGAGCTGGCCATTTCTAACTGGATTTGCTGGCATCAGTGCAGTTGCCATCCTGGTTCTCCCAAGTATGGTGCATGATGTGCCATGGCATTGCCTTGGCAAAGGAATAGGTGGCAGCCCGGCATTATGGAAGTCTCTGCATAGCTTGTGCTGACTTTGCTTAATATTTTAGCCCCAGCTAAAATAGCAAGTTTGGTATAATGTTTGGGAAGTATGGCAGAGAAAATGCAAAAGCTATTAGTGCTATAAAACTTGGACATTGTCTTCTAAAGCATGCTACATGCTGCATATTGGACATGCAGCTCACCTTAACCCTGCCGAGTCAATGTTTCATCCTGTCCTTGCACATCACATTGAGATGTTTTGATTAGTGGGCTTTGGACTCAGTTAATGTTAGCAGCGTGCACAGTTTGCCATGGATGATGGCACCTGCAGCTTTCGTTTCCTGCAGGCACCACTGGTGTACCTACGTGTCGGGTAATCTGGTGGCCCCCCACTCCCACCACCACTTTGTGGCCTTGGCATTGGGAATCTCTGACTTTCCTTTTGAGGTGACTAAGCCCAGGCACTAGAGCAACGCAGCTGTTCAGATGGTGCGTGCTCAGACGAGAGGCTCGTCTGGGAGATGTGTCCCTCAGCCACACTGCCTTGGGGAGGTATGAAGGGAAGGATGCAGCTGCCTTCTCAGACTGGAGCTGCCCTTAGAGAAGGTGCAGATAGGCTGTGGAAGTGCTTATAAAGCAAATGTTGCTGCCACTGCATTTGAAAAGATGTGTACTGTCAGGTATCAGTTGATAGGAATGAGGCAGTTCAGTCTGACAGCTCAAATTTCAGAGTCCCAGGCCAAATGTGGATGAAGACACTGGGGACCTTTTCTTCTCTAGCCATGCTACAAAGTGTAACCTGGATGCTGACTTTGCAGGGCTTTCCAGCACTTGGATTTTTCTTGAAGCAGCTGTTTTGGTTCCTGGATGTAAGCATGCCATAGGCCATTTACACAGGCTTTGTAGTAAATATCCCTAAATACTTTGATTATGGGTTTCCAGCCCATAGGGCTTATTGGCCTGGCCTGTGTGGTTTGAGTCAGACAGCACAGAGCAACTGAGTCATGGCGAACAGCGCAGGCACTGCCATGTCCCGCTTCTTTACAGGGGATGCAGGACCCGTCTCCATCTCACCGCGGTGGCCCTGTGGCTCAGGCAGCGCTTGAGCTGCAGCAGACAGTCCCGTGTACTGGAAGGGGAAGAACAGCCTGGCACAGCTGGGGGATCTTTCAGGTTTCTCTGCCTCTCGCCCTTGGCTGCTTGTGTGATGCTTTGACTGTGCTCACAGGGCTGTGCCTGTAGATGTCTGTGTGACGAACTGTGTCCGTCTTTGCAGGATGGGGCTCTATGCCCCTTGTCTCTGCCCTCTCTCAGGGAGGGAGCAGCCCTGCAGAGAGTTGTCTGTCCCCTGCCAGCCAGGTCCCCAGCTGCGGGTACCGCACTGGTCTCCCTCCCTATCTCCCCACACAGTGGAGTTAGAGGCCATGGCAGCAGCACACCTGGTTCCTGGTGAGGCTTAGACCATGTCACTGGTGGCCACTGGCTGGCTGCCACCCCTCTCCTTGCCCTGTCACCGGTGGGGCTGCTGGGTGCTCACCCCTATCTCCTGCCCTGCCCCACACCTGCTGGCTCTGACCTGGGCTTCTCCATCTCGTTGCAGCTGGACGAGGAAGAGGAGAGGAGGAAAAGGCGCCGGGAGAAAAACAAAGTAGCAGCAGCGCGATGTCGTAACAAGAAGAAGGAGAGGACGGAGTTCCTGCAGCGGGTGGGTGCCCTGACCTGTCCAGGGTGCAGCGGGGACCTTGGTGGGGGCACCTCCCTAGAAAGGTGCCCCAGCTGCAGGCAGCTCTCCCTCCTGAACTGCCCTTCTGCCTCACCTTGCTCCTGTGCCCTTATCTGGGAAAACACAGGCCCACTGCCCCCCTTTCCATGAGGCTGTGAAGGTGATGGCCGTGCGCGTGGCCACGCAGAGCTCACGGGCATCCCTGTGCCCATGGTACCAGGGATGGAGAGGGCTGGAGGTGGGCTCTGGGCTTGGGGGAGAGAGGGCTGATAGTGTCCCTGCCTCAGTGCTGGAGCAGGAACACCCGTGGGAGTGTGGCACAGGACAGGGGCTGACAGCGTGCTGGCCCCTTGCCCAAATTCCTGAAGGTTTCCCCGTTCAGAGGCCAGATGCCCTCTCACCCGTGACCCCAAGGCAGAAAAACTCTCACAGCACCCTGCTGCTTTTCTGCAAGGGGTGGTGGTACATGGGCAAATGACACAGGGGGACAAGGAGCTATTTAACAAGGGCAGATCCTTGCGGATGGCGGGTGAAAACTTAAACGCTGGTTTGTTTCCAAACACCCTTCCAGACCACGGAAAGCAGCCAGGCAGGGGTTTTGTTGTGGTGCAACAGAGACCCATCCTAGGAGGTGGCTATATATTTCCTTGCAGTGGCACTAGGTAGCGCAAGGCAGCGGGGCTGGGGATGAACTGCCTGGAGGGACCTGGTGCCTTGGCAGGTCTTCAGGCTCCTCCTGTGCTGCTGGGGCTGAGGGGCAGCACTGAGCAGGGATGGCTTGTTGGCCAAATTGTTTCTCCTTGTATCTTGTCCTGTTGGAGTAAAGTCACATGCGGTTGTATTTCTGTCCTGCTAGGAGTCTGAGCGTCTAGAGCTCATGAACGCTGAGCTGAAGGCCCAGATAGAAGAGCTGAAACAGGAGAGGCAGCAGCTGATCCTGATGCTGAACCGGCACCGTCCCACCTGCATCGTGCGGACAGACAGCATCAAGACGCCCGAGAGCGAAGCCAACCCGCTGCTGGAGCAGCTAGAGAAGAAGTGAAGGTGGCACTGGGCCATGAGGAGGAGACAGTGGCACAGGGTCTTCCAGGGTCTCTAATGTATGTACTGTATGAAGAACTGTGCACCCAGGCCTGGTGCAGCCAGGACCCAGTGGGCTTCCTTGAGAACTATGGACCAAACAAATATGGGGACAGAGAAGATCAGGAACCTGTCAACCATGTACTCTGAGGCTGAACCCGGGAACAGGGCTAGCGGCGCCGGTGAGGGCAACCTCGCTGTGATACCTCATCATGGCCCTTCAGCCTGGTCGTGGCCCCGGGGACCCACGCCGCCGCAGCATGTCCCACGAGGACCACGTGCCCCATGGGGAGCAGGGCAGGAGCGGCAGCCGCGTGGTGCCCACCAGCACCCTGCCCAGAGGCTGCCGCCGCTCCTGGCGCACGCTCCGGAGGGAAACCTGAACCCAAGAACCACAAACACTTGATGCAGCCCCGTCTGGCGGGCAGGCCTGTCGGGGCTCGGTGGCGCAGGCGCCCCCCACAAGCACACTCTCAGTATAATGTTTACAGCCCAGCTGTCCGTGTCGGCCGTGCTTTTGAATGCACATTTTTACACTTTTTTTAAAGTATTTTTTACAAAGTTTTTATACAGCGATCTCTATATGGATTTATATAATCACTAGACGTGATCCCATAGAAATGTATGTTATGATGGTCTGTTTGTTACAAATGCATATGCCACAGTTATCTTCATTGTGTTACTTGTCTGGTAGCGTCCGGCTCCTTCCCTGGTGTGCTGGGAAGGGGGTCCAAACTGCCCTCCGCAGTGGTGTCGCTACCCTCTCCATCCATGTATGTCCTTCATAATACTCAGTTCCGTATCTCTCAGTAAATGTTACCTTCATGTACGCTGTCCTCCTGTGCTCTGTCTGGGTCAGGCCACGGTGGGCTCTGGCCAGAGCTCGGCACCTTGGCAGCATGTGCTGGGTCTGACCATGCCGGGTTCATTCCTGGCCAAGTGGGATGGTGCAGCTGATCCCAGAGCCGGTTTTGGTGGTTCTCTGTGTTAGCAGCCATGGGCCAGGGGAGTTCACCCTGGGGAAGCTGGGAACCTTGGAGGCAGCTCTGACCATTGTCAAGCAAGAAGTAGCTCAGTGCTGCACCAAAGAGGGCAGGCAGGGCATGGCTTGCCAGCTGGAAAGGCAGAGATGTGAGACAGGGAGACCATCTCATCCTTACCTGGTCCTTCTTGTTTCAGGCCTGAATACAGCAGCTTGAAATCATTTTGGGGATGAGAAAGAGATGGGGGAGCTGTCACAATGTCCTTGTGGTGGTGATCCCTTCATGGAAGGAGGTGCAGACTAGTTCCTTTAGGTCTCTGCCGGGTCCTAGCCTTGCTCCTAACTGACATGCTGGGAAAGCTCCTAAAGTTTGCCCTGCACTTCGGCCAGTGCTGAGCACAGGGGTGTGGAGGTTGAGAAGATAATTAGCCAGGTGTGCCTCAGGTGCTAGGACTGAAAGAGTTAGCATGTCTGTATGAATAACCAAGCTCTGACACTATTGCTGTGTTCCTGACTCTTAGATATGACGGCAGTGGGAAGGTGCCTTGGTCTGGACTGGGGCAGAGCCCGTCTCACACATGGCCACCACTGAGCGTTGTCTCAGAGGAGCAGTGGTGCACCCAGTCTTCTCCCAGTTGGTGCCCTACCTGTTACCAGTGTGGATGAGGCTACTTTGATGCAAACTGCAAGTGAAAGAAGCTCTCAGCACCTGGTATGGATGTACACTCCACCCAGGAGCACTGAAGCAGTGTTAGGGAGAAGATGAGCTTGACCTAAACATGACAATGTCATGGGAGGAGGTTTTCCCTGAGCATGACCGCTTCTCTAGTGCATGTTTCTCTTTCTCTGTAGCCTCCTTTTCCAACCCTTAACCTCCAGGGATATCTGACATTAGACCTTTCCCTGTTTCATACTTTCTTCCTGGATTTCCCCTCCCTTTCCATAACTTCTGTCTTTGGACCTCCCAAACTGCTGCCAGCTGCCTTATTTAGTGTGAAGCACGTTGGATCTGTTACAGGCAAAGTTTTTGCCCTGGGAGGACTTGTTGGCTGAGGCGCTCTAGAGGGATGTGCATGGACAGGACCTGAAACAAAGCTGATGGAGAAAAGCAGTGTCTGGCCTGGCTCCCACCACCTGCCGTGCAGCCCTTGAAGCTGGGCAGCTGTCCCTCTGCGCTTCCTTCTGCCCAGACCCTGCAGCAGTGACTCAGACCTGACCCCTTTCTCAGCTGCTGTCAGGAGCCAGTCTTCATACTTTGAGGAACACGATGCCTCTCATTGAGCTCTGATGAAAGGACGCAGAGCATTTACTGGGCCTGCTTCTCTCTTCAGGACTTTATTTCCCCCTGCAGAGTGCACATGGTAATGAATTTCCAGGCTCCTGCAAGTATCAGTTTCCTCTTCAGTGGTCAGCGGGAGCTCCCTGTGGGACATTGGATGGTCCAGCCACAGGCATCTTGTGCTTTTTGCTCACCTGGAGAGCCTGTGTGCTCATCTCCACGTGGGGGGACTCTCACCCACCTGCCACTCACCTTCCAGCAGCACTGGCAGTGCCGCGGATGCAGGCAATGGCACTTCTCTGGCAAATGGCCACACTGCAGTAAAGCTTCCAGCTATGAAAACAGCTGGCTTGAAAGAGAAATATAAGGTGGCCTTTGAAACCAAGCACACTAGAAGCAGCTAGCAAAGGCAGGAGCAGAAGAGTGATGGATCTACACTGGTTTAATGCTCAGCTACTCCAGCCAAGGCTCAGGCAGGAGCTATCTGAGCCCTGGCAGTGCCCAGGTAGGTTTTTGCCCAGTCTCCTGCATATCCTCCAAACAGCCTTTTGCTGCATCCTAGTCAGTATCAAGGGGTTTTCCACTCAGTTTAGGGCATTTCTTTCCAGGGGACTTGGTTAGGCTATGACTCAATGAAGTTAAAGCAGAGGTTTTGGGCCTCTGCCCCGTAAGCCACAGCCTGTGAGTGTTGAACGGAAAAGGCTCCATCTCTGCACAGCCCTGGGCTGAAAACCCCTCCTAGTCCCTGTAGGAGATGGGCTACTTGGTGTTCCTGACTCTGGTAGCATGTGTCCTCTCCAACCCCCTTAGCAGAGGTACAAATATTGCCACGGGACAGGCGCTCCTGCTGGCCACCTTTCAGGCTGGTGCATTACAGTGACATCTCCTGGGCATGGGCAGGAGCGGCAGGCACAGGCCAGGCACAGCCCATGTTGCTCCATGCCAGAACGGTGCTCCCAAACTCAAAGAGCAATGGTTGCACCTGTGGCAATATCCTCCCACCTGGGTCCCCTTCATGCAAGGGCTGGTAATGTAGGTTTGCTTGGAAAAACACAAGGGAAACTTCTCAAAGGTCAGGCAGCCATGTCCTGGCCATCCCACAGCCACACATCCTGTGCTGGGTGCACTGGGGGCCACTACGAGAGCAGAGCTGATGGTATCGTGTACTTCTGGGACAGGGCTTGGTGCCAGTGGTGCTGGAGCTGATAGCCTGATAGATGTGAGGCTGCTGACAGCCCCACGTCCCCTGGTCCAGCCAGTCGTCAGGCTGAACCACGAGTCCTGATGGGCGCACACACACATACACACAGACGCAGACCTGTGGATCCCTCCCGCAGCTGGTTTTAGATGGTCTCCGCAGTTGCTTGCACGGGACACAGGAGCCCTGGAGGACCGCAGCCCCACTGCAGCTGCTGGCACGCAGACCTCTTGTCTTACTCGCTGGCTAGTCCAGCCTGGAGTTCACCTGTGCTCACCTAAACCTGCACAGGAGCTGGTTGGGAACAGGTTTTCATGAGAACATGGGTAGGCTGCTGCAGTGCTCACGCACTGGGGACCAGAGAAGCGCTCAGAGCAGCCAGCCGCCTGCAGCCGGCCTCTCCCCTCCCTCTTCCCTCTGCTCTGCAGCGCCGGGCCCTCTCGGAGCCACCATGGCCTCGCCGTTTCCCGCTTGCCTGCATCCCCTTAACCGCCCCCCCCGGGTCGGTGGTGCTCCCGGGCCCGGGCAGGGCAGCCCGTGCGCTCCCACGGGCAGGAGGAGGCGGCGCGGGGACGCGGTGCCCCCAGCCCGGCGCGGGCGGCGGCCGGAGCCCAGCCCGCCGGCAGG